>JASAOB010002672.1:0-37440 GCA_030849825.1 Herpetomonas tarakana | reverse complement strand
GTGTGTGCTACGCATAGTGCCTACTCTTGGAGCCGACGGCCGCGGCTGTCGAAGCGGTTGGCGGATTTTTGCTGGAAGCGGTTCAGCTTGCCTCCTTCTTCGTCGCTGTCGATGGGTTTCCTCCTCACCTTCTTCACACGGCCCTTGTCCATTTCAATCTCCCACATTGCGTCTCGGATGGGCTGCTGGAACATTGGCGCCGCCCCGTCGCGCTTCACCGTCGCTGGCATGCTCAGCTGTTTCTTCTCGTCGAGCGCGATGACGGCTGCGCGGCCCAGCGCACGTGTCTCTCCCTGCTGGCGCGGCTCCAGCACCGTGCTCTGTCGGGACTTGAGCGCGCGCTGCAGCGGTGTGGCCGGGTTCACGCGCATGGCCTTGACAACACTGCCGTAGACGGCATTGCGCAAGGACTTTTTGGCCGGCTCCTGCTCCTCATCCCCTCTCGCGACGCCTTCCGTGGTGGCGCCGCGTCGGCGCTCCGATTCAGGCACGGTGGTCGTCGCTTCCTCGGCCAGCGCGTTGTCCCCTTGGTCAGCCACCGGCTGCCGCTCACCACCCTCGTCCTCGTCCTCGTCCTCGTCCTCGTCGGTGGAGAGGACTTCCCGTTGGCGCTTGAAGGAGAGCCGCATGTCATCCACGTGGGAGGCGAACTTGTTCTTCCTCTGCGCAGTTTTGGCGGCCGGCTCCTTCTCGTTGGCCTCCTGTGCCTCGTCCTCGATGCCAGGTGCGGTGGACGGCACTATCGACAGCTTTGACGACTGCTTCTTGCGTGCAGCCAGCAGCGCCGCCGCCACTTGCTCCTCCGTCAGCTCTTCGCCAAGGAGCTCCCGCGCATTCGCCGTGAGGGCTGGGGAGGACGAGAAGTGACCATGTGGACCCGTAAACGCCACCTTGGCCGCCGGGAAGCTGGCTGACCCGTTCGCGCCGGTGCTCTGCTTCCGCGGCTGGCTCTTCTTCCGGTCCACGGGGATCCGGGAGTAGAAAAGCATGTAGGCCTGCTGCCGCAGTGCCTTTTCCGCGCTAATCGGGATGACCGACGCGTCGTTGCACTCGTACCACGTCCCATTCCGCGCACGAACGACGGCGTAGTAGTGGCCGTAGCTGATCGAGCTGCCTTCGTGGACGCAAATCGCGTTCAGCTCGTACAGGTGCTGCGGGTGCTCCGTGTTCTCGCGGCTGCCTTCCTGCTCTCCACGGCGCCTCTCTTCTCCCTCGTAGTCTGTCGTGTAGGGGTGCAGGTCCAGGCGCAAGGGGTACTGCACATACCGGCTCACCTTGCCGCCGGTGGGGCTGAACCGCTTCAGGTGAACTATCAGGACGTTCGGAGGGATGTGCACCTTGAGCTGCTTCGTCGCCACGACGGCGACGTCGCGCGGGGAGAGGTAGCAGCGGCCGTGCAGCTTCTCCACGCCGCAAAACTTGGCAAGGCAGTGCTCCAGCGTCTGCCCGGTGAGCTCGACGTGGAGGATGTTGGTGGGGTCGTACGTGTTCGACGTCATGCGGTCCGCGTTCCGTGAGCCGCCTCTGTTCCGCTGCTCCATCTTCAGGTCCGCTGCTTCTTGCCGCTTTCCGACCTTCAGCAGCTGCTGGATCTCGTCCTGGCGGCTCCAGGACACCTGCGAGCGCAGGTACCCGCCGCAGATCCGGGAGAGCGCCGTGGTGTGGCTCACGCGCAGGGGCAGCTTCTTGGAGCCGACAAGGCGGTGGAGGATGGATCGCTGGCAGGCATAGAGCAGCTGCACGGCGAACTCATGCGCGTCGCTTTGCTTGCCGAGGGAGAAGTGCTTCGACAAGGTGCGAAGGTGGCCCAGAATGAGGCCCGGCCGGTACGCCCCACCGCCATGGTGGTGCTGTGAGCCGCGGCCTCCCCCCGGGGCCGGACCGCCCCTGCCGCTACCGTTTCGGCCGAGGTGGACCTGGCGGATCGTCTCCCCAAGCGCGAAGGCAAAGTCGTAGGGGGCACCAAGCTGAGTATCCGCTGCCCGGTAGGTCTCCGCAAAGAACTGTGCCAGCGCTGGGGTGTAGGAGAACGCCTGTATGACGGAGTTCGCGAAGCAGGTGTTGCCCAGGTTCACGAGGCCGATGCCTACAGGGCCGATCTCACGCCAGCGGAGGTGCAGCACCTTCTCGAGCGCAGCGTCACTACACAAGAAGTCCGAGTGCGACATGTACTGCGGGTTGTCGTCATCGTCGCTATCGTTGCTATCCGTGTCTGCCCCGCCGCCGCCGCGCCTGCGCCGTTTCGCTTTCCGATCGCTATCGTCGCCGTCGTCGCCTTCGCTGTCGCTGGAGGACACCGCCGCCCCGTTCTCCCCCCCTCTCGCGCTCCGACCGACCAACTGCTGCTGCTGTTGCTGATGCTGTAGCCGCGCGTGATGGGGATTCAGCACTGTGGCGTGCCGGGGGTACTCGACAACGTGCGGTTTGCGGTAGCGCTCAAACTCTATGGGGCGGAACAGAACATCCCGCCCGGCAAGGCTCAGCATGCGGTCGTGCACATCCATGTTACAGTGCACGCGCGCGTGCTCCTTTGTGCTTTCTTGAAGGGATGCTTGGCGCAGATGCCGGTGGGTCCTGACGGATGACACGTAGCCGCTGCTCTTGCTTCTGGGGACGCGTGTGTGTGTGTGTGTGTTGCAGTACAATGTGAGCCTGCTAAAACACAGGAAGAGAACAAAGAAGAGACAGGGGTATGAAAGGAAGCAGAGGAAGAAGGAGCGGTTGACCTCCCCCTTTTTTGATGGTGCTGTGTCAGTTCGCAGCTCACCCAAAGGCATCTCGACCTCCCCCCACCCCCTGTCGCGCGTTTGCCTGATATCGTCCCATTTGCTCGTTATGGTTGATGTGCCATTAACCAAGTGGTATATCGATGCACACACACACTCACAAATCTCCGTCAACGGGGCGAAGTGACACGCCAGGGATATCCCAGCACTTTCTTCACCAGACACTCACAACAAGGAAGGACAGAGAATCACTAGAGCCGATCCCGCGTCTCTCTCGTTCGCTCCCCACCAGGAGGGGAGGAGGGGGGGGGGGATGGTGCTACTCCTTCTTCTCTCTCTTTGCAGGGCTCTCCCCCTCCATCGCCCCTTCCTTGCTGCCGTCCCCCTTGTCCCCCGAGGAGGAGCGTCTATTGGCTTCTGCCATGGCCTCGAGCTCGTCATTCGTGAAGGATAGCGGGACCTGGCCAAAGATATCCGCTACCGAGCTCGATATCTGAATCTGGTCCTTGACGGAGTCCCAGTTGCTTTGCAGGTACGCGATGGACTCCGCGTCCATGGTCTGCATCATTTGCATTCCCGCCAGCGCGTACACATTCTCGTACGTGTCCTCGACAAAGTCGTGGTCGAGGTCATGCGCGAAGGGCCGGGCCTGGCCTTCCAACATCGTCGCCTGCTGCTCCGGCGCGCTCGGGGCATCATTGACAGCAGTGGCAGCGTTGCTGGTGCCTTGCTGCGCTTGCTGCTGTTGCTGTTGCTGTTGCTGCTTCGCGGACACGAGTTGCTGGCGCAAGGCATTGCAGTCCTTGCAGATCATAAACGCCTTGTCCATCGCCATTTCGCATGTACGGCACATGAAGGAGGGCTGATCTTTCAGCGAGGCCCCACAGTGGTCACACTCGTCGAGCAGCTGCACCACCATCTCCGTGGCGTCCTCCGTTGCGCGCGGGGCGAACTTCTCAAACGCGGCACGGCACGGCGCGCAGCCGCACGTGGCGTCCTCCGTGAATGACGTTACGGGCACAATCATGCCGTGCCAGGGGAACACCTCGGCGCTCGCAGGCGGCTCCTCCTGCTGTCCGCACTTCACGATGGGCTTGATAGCGCTGGGTGCCGTGACCTTTGGCGGGAGCTCGCCGTGGTAGCAGTGCGCCGGGTCGTCGGTCATGAGCCACGGGTTCTCCTGCATGCAGTGGGCACACACAAAGCCCGTGAAGACGTCATTATCCATCAAGGCGATGGCCACGTCAGTCGGCATGGGCATGTACGTCGATGCATCCTCCAGCTCCTCGGCGGGGACTGTCTCCGCAATGCTGCACAGGCCCCGGCAGCCACAGCTGAAGTTTATCCCAGGCGGTGCCCCGTTGTCTGTCTCCTCCTCGCGTGAGGGACAGATGAACTGCGGCTCCACGGTGTGGTGGCGGTGGCACCGCAAGCGGCACGGCGTGCACACGTACGTGTTGCAGTCGGTGCACTTGAAGGCGAGGGTGTCGCCCTGGACCACGTCCCCGTAGCACGCGACGCGACGGTACTGGTCCGAGTAGAGTCGCTGCATGTGGTCACTCCAGAAGCATGTGGTACAGAGGATGCACACAATGCCGCCGCAGTCGGGGTCGTCGGAGGGGTTGTCATCCTCGCAGTAGCACCACTTCAACGGGTTGCGTGGGTAGCGGTTCTTGGCGTTGGCGGGCAGCACCGCCGTCTCTGGCGGCTTGCCGGTGCTGCTGTCGAGGATGAACATGCAGCGATTCGTCTCGGGCAGCGGCTGGTAAGCGGGTGGGGAGGCCTGCGTCCCCGGGGCCTTCCTCTCCTGCTCCGTGTCGTCTCTCATCCCAGACGCTGGTGCGCTCGGAAAGGCCTTCCCGGCATCCGCTCCTGCCGTCTCTTGTGAGGGGTTTACAGTGGTAGTGGTAGTTGTGGTAGTGGTGGGGGCGGCTGTGGAGGTCTCCAGTGTGCCTGCCACGGGGGAAGCGACGGCCTGTGTTTCAAACGGTGGCGGGTCGTGCAGGGCAAACGGGCTTGGCGCGCTGGCCACGGCCGCGACGCGGACGCCGCTGATGGGAGAGCCGCCGCTCCCCGTGGTCGCCCGCTTCGGCGTGAGGGGGCTCGAGGAGCGGGATCGCTTTCGCTTCTCCTCGAAGCGGGACTTGACATCGCTGCTCGTCATGACGGACACCTTGGACACCAACGGCTCCCTCTCGTCTCCCTCCTTCTCCTCTTTGCCCGCCTCCCCGGTGCGGTGCGCGTCGCCAATCCTGGGCATCGGCGTGAAGCCCTCTGGCGGTGTCCTCCAGCACTTTCTCGTGCAGCAATCGCATCGCATGCAGTAGCGCACGCCCCACTCTTCCACCTCATGGTTGCCGTGGCACATCTCGGCACAGGCGAGGCAGATGGCGTGCGCCGGGTCCGCGCGCTGCTCGCCAATGCAGGTGCGACACACGTACGCCGTCTGGCGCAGATAGCCCTTGGCGAAGGAGCAGCGGTACCACTGGCCGCCGTGCTCCACGGTGGTCGTCACGAGGCGGGAGATCTCCGCGGTGGCCTTGCTGTCCACCATGGGCGTGGTGTTGCTGCTGCCGATGAGCATCGCCGTCACCTTGATGTGCTGGGCGACCGTGGCAGCGGGGCTGGCGGCGTAGTCCACCACTTTCTGCACGTAGACGGCGGGGAACAGCTCGGCGAGGGGGCAGCTGTCACGCACATCGCGGCGCTTGTCCTTGTCAACCGGCGCGTTCAGCAACAAGCGTTGCTTCTCAGGTGGCACGAGCGTTTTGTCCGCGAGCTCCTTCTTGACCTCTGCGAATGTCGCGGACAGCGGCAGTGTGAGAGCGATGGTATCTTTGCCAAACTTAATGACAAAGTCCACAAAGACGGCGTTTTTCTTCGTCTCCTGCGGTGCGGCCGACATGGCGAGAGATGGGATCAACCTCAACTCCTTTATGCGTATGTATGTATGTATGTGTGTTGCTGGCTTCCCTCGAAGAGAAGAGGATAAGGAAAGAAGGATAGAGGGAGGAGGGAAGGAGGGGCTAGTTGTGTTGCGTTTCTCAGAAGGAGCTGTCGTGCCGCGGATCCACAGCCCCTCTGACGAGTATGCGCACGACGGAGCAAGGACGGCCCTCGTGCATACTCTCCAGGCGGCATCGGAGGAGAGTTTACCAGTAGGTGAAACGACAAGGTAAGCACAGATGTCGATGAGCTCGTGGCGTGAGCGATACAACAATGACAACAGCGCGGGCAGGCTCAGCAACGCACGCAGACACCCCACCAAAGTCCACGGTTGTCACGAAGCATCAGCGTGACTCGCTCCGCCGCCCGTTGCTGAGGAGGATGTGGTGAAGCGAAATATCGTACGCTTGCCCGTTCCGGTGGTGGCGGTTGCGGTGGAGGCAGATGCAGACAATATGACGGCAGGCGCGGGTGGCTCCCCGCGCTGATCATAGGGAGGGGCCTGTTGCTGCGGCTGCTGTCGTGGTGGGCTCCTTGTCCTTGACTCCTTACTTTCCTTCGTGTGTCCCTCGCCACCACCCGCAGAGCTCCGCGGTCGCTTCATAAAGTTCACAGGAATGTGGGCGACTGTGTGCGGTGCGCGAGGCGATGGCGTTGCTGGTGATGGGGAGGAGGGGGCCAGCTGCATGGGCTGCGGCTGTTCCGCGCGAGCAGGGACGGGCGGCGGTGGTGCTACTGCCGTCGGTGGTGAGGTCGGTTGGAAGGTGAAGGTGGTACGGCGAGAGTGCGGGATCGGCTTGTTCTCAGGCGCCGAACCAGAAGAGGTGGTGGGCAACGAGGAGGATGGCGGCGCCACAGGAGAGTGGTGCTGCGGTGCGAGCGTGCCGTGACGAGCAGCGAGAGCAGCGGCGTCGGGGCTCATCTGCGCGGGTGTCCTCGTCGTTGTCGTCGACGTTGGCATCGCCACCGTTCGCACAGACGATGGCACATTGTTCTTTGCTGGTGCTTCGCCCAGGAGCACGACAGCGTCGTCGTCGCCTGTGTGCTGCTGCTTCTTCTTCACCATCAAGTCCAGCACGCTCGCCCCGGAGACGTTGCTGGTGGTGGTGCCCACGGGCGTGGACATGAGTCCAGAGGAGGAGGAGGCGCGTGCACCGCTTGAGTGACCCTGAGAGGTGCGTCCGCTCTGTGGATGAAGGTGGCCCGAATGCCGCGCACGATGGCCACCGGGGAGGTTGGGGCGTAGAAGGTGTGAGGACTTGCGCAGTTCCGCGATGCTAATGACCAGCGGTGTCTCCGCAGTGGCTGGGCTGTTCGTGTTTCCTTGCCTCGCCAGCATGTGCGGAGGCGGTGGCGGGGATGAGGAGGAGGGCGGCGGTGCCCGACGGGGATCGTGCGCGGGGGAGTCCTGCGGCGCCTGGGTGTCCTCATCCGGAGAGGGAGGGGTGGGGAATGTTCCCGACTGCTGCCGCTGCGGCCTCACTGGAGAGGCGCCTTGGTTGCCCACAGGCGCGACGCCACTCCTGTCGTCTCCCTGCGACGGCAGAAGCTCCACATCGCTTTCCTCGTCCCCGTCGACAGGCACCGCCGCACCCACCGGCGTCCTCGCTGACGCCGGAGCGTTTGTCGCCCCACTCGCGCTCACCGAGTCTGATCGAGGCGTGGCCTGCGATGCGCCGGTGCTGTTCTTGAGGAAGCCGTCCAGAGTGCTTTGCGTGGCGGCCGCCCCGTCCAGGGAGACGTCCCGGCGCGATACGTTCTGCTTGTCCGCGTTCTCGCTGAGCCGAGCCACGTGCGTCGCCATTGTCGGGCTGCTCTCCAGCACGGCCGACGTGACCGTCAGCTTCGTCTCGAGCATCGGCCACACAACGTCGTCGGAGGTGCCGTCGGCAAGGAGGTACTTGATGGTGCAGGCGTTCGACTGCCCCATGCGGTGGACGCGGTCCTCGCACTGCAGATGGGTGCTGGGGTTCCAGTCCAGCTCCGCAAACACCACGGTGGAGGCGCAGGTGAAGTTGTGCCCCGTGCCGCTGGAGCCCATGGACAGGATGGCGACGGTGCACGTTGGCTCCTGGCGGAAGTGGGTGGCGAGCTGCTCCCGCTGCGACGCGGGGGTCTCGCCTGTGATGTAGATGTAGTCGACCGGCTCTCGTGGCCGGACATCAACAACAGCGCTCTTGATGGCCTCCATCATGCACTGGTGGTGGGCGAAGAAGATGATCTTCTCGCCCGACTCGAGGTGCTGCTCGACCACGCTCGTCACATAGTCCTGGACGGCCGGGATCTTGGCCCGCGCCGTGGCGATCTTGAGCTCAAATGCGTTTGGCGCACGACTCCCGTAGTCACCACCACCACCGGCGGCAGTAGTAGTGGTGGTAGTGAGGGTGGTGCGATCCATGACGCTCCTTCGCAGCGCCATAACCTGCTTCTCCAGCGACTTCTTTTCCTTGGCTGTGATGTACACGTAGAGCAGCTGTCGACTCTTCGACGGCAGCTCCGCCTCGCTGAGTTCCTTCTTCGTACGGCGGATGACAAAATCCTGGAGGAGGTAGTGCAGCTCGTCAATGTGGGAGTGACCTTGGTAGTCCATGCCGAACCGACCAAGGTGGCCGTTGCAGTACCGCGCCGCGTATTGCGTCTTGGTGGGCACCATGCGTGCGTGGATAGCCGAGAGCTGCGTGTAGAGCTCCATGGGTCGTGACATGGTGGGGGTGCCGGAGAGCAGCACCACGCGCTGCGCTGCCGCGCACAGCTTGAGCGCCAACTGCGTACGCTTGGTGTCGCCCGCCTTGATGTAGTGGCTCTCATCCAGCACCACCACCTTGTACTTGCCGCCCTCGACACACTTCAGCGAGGAGTACGAAACGATCACCACCTCATGGAGGGGCTCCGCACGAGCCTTGGTGCCTTGCAAGACGGCGATGCGCGAGAACGGGATGCTGCAAAACCTGTTGAACTCCTTCGCCCAGTTCTCAAGGAGGGACATGGGGCAGACCACCAGCACCGGCCACTCTGCACGGTAGTGGTGACAAATGGCGATGGACTGCACCGTCTTGCCCAGTCCCATGTCGTCCGCGATCATGCCGCGACCGCCGTGCGACACAACGAACTCCACACCTTTCTGCTGGAAGCCTTTGAGCTGCGTGAAGACGAAGTCGCTGGTGTCGATCGGCGCCTCCTCACGTGAAGCGACGGCCTCGGCGAAGAGCTTCGGCAGCTCCTTCGTTTGATGGATGCTGCGGAAGAAGAAGGTGGGGATCTCCTGCACGAGGACATGCGGCATTGCCCGTAGCTTGGCCACGAGGATGGCGTAGTGCTCCATCGCGTACAGGTAGGATCGCCTTGCCACGTGGAAGGACGGCGAGTAGGCTGCCTCTTCAAGCAGCGAGCGCACGCCGTCCTCCGTGGCCTTCCCCGCCACTTCGTTTGGCGTTTGGACACTGGCCATGATCGCGGGATCGTGCGTCAGGGGGTGCAGGAGAGCCTCGAACCGCACGATGCAGGTTTCCGCCGGCGTTGTGTTGGTCGCGATGATGCGCTGGTAGCCCTCGCACTGCACAGGGGCGAAGCCGAAGAATCGGCAGACGCCGTACGCGCAGGAGTAGCACGCCCGCCCATCCTTGTAAGTCCCCATGCGAACGGGCAGGCCGCAGTTGCACTCCATATCCGGGCCGTCCTTGCGCGGGGGGGTGGTAGGAGCAGCGATGTGGTGCTGCTGGTGTGTGTTCTATGGGGTGTGTGTGTATGGGTGGTGGTGGTGTGATTGGGGTGGGGGCAACGCCGGGAACCAGCTCACGGAAGGTTCTCTGGCGCGTCGCCGCAGTGCTAGCAAGGGTGGTGGTGGAGTGTACGTGTGCTTGCTGCGTGCGTCCCTCCCTCCTCCTTCACCATCGCGTGGTACAAGACAAGAGAAGGGATGAGGGGGAGAGCGAGCTTAAATGGGAAAACAGCGCATGAGAGAGTCACGCTGGGTCCATCCTCCTGGCTTCCAGCGAAGACGGTGACCGGCAGCACCACGTGCCAAAACGACAAAATGGAAGAGCCCGGTCATGGGGAGTAGCTCTCCTGCCTCCCCCTCCCTCCGCCGTGCGGTTGCTCCGATGCATATGCTGGGGAGGAGGATGGCGTCGGGCCCCCACCTCGTGAGCCACCACCCAGTGGCCATTACCCGTCACTTCCGCCGTCGTATTCCCTTAGCTCGTTGTTGTAGGACAGGTGAGAGAGGAGAAAGGTGAGAAAGACGTTAGGTTAATCGTTGAGTTACGGAGCAGGAGTTAGATACCAAAAAGAGAGTCCAACAGAGAGAGAGAGGGGGGGGGGGAGAGGAGGACGTGAGTGGGTGCGTTGGTGTCCTTCACGCCGCGAGCTGCGTCTCTTGTCCGCGCCGTGACGCGCGTTTCTGCTTCTTGGTAACGGGCCCTTCCTCCTCCGTCGGTCGCGCTCGCTTCCCACCAGCGGACGTCGCCACGGGATGGTCGTCTACAACCGACGTTGCTGCGGCAGCAGCAGCAGTGGAGTCCCGCTGTGCTTGTCCACCTGCGGCCGCGCGGGCCCACACACTCACACAGGCCTCGATCGTGTCAAGCGTCTCCTTTGCCGTCACGCCGACGGCGAGCAAGTGACGGTGGAGTAGGGCCAACTGCGCTGCCACCTGACCGTGGTACCTGTGCAATGAGGTATGAGAGGACGACGACCGCGTGCGCTGCTTCCGCGTTGTCGTGGTCGCCACCACGCGGCACAGCAGCAGCAAGAGCCTGAGGCTGTCGGTGTACAGCTGCTCGCTGTACGGAGCCACTTCGTTACCATACTCTCGGTTCAGCTCGCCGAGGAAGGTGAGCAGCCATGGCAGAACGCCGCCGCCACCTGCGCGGCTGTCGCTGCGGAGCGCCAAGAGTGCGGCAATGCTAAGAGAGGTACCGCACAGAGAGCTGAGACAGGCAATGAAGTCGTGGCGCAGACTCGCGGAGGACGTCACGAGGTCGCTCAGGAGCATCAGGCGGTCCGTGCACTCGGAGTGCACGAGAGCGATTGCGTCGCCGATGGTCCCGCAGGCGTGCTCGACCAGTCGCAACATGAAGCCCAGCTGGGGAGGCGTGTTCCGCCGGAGATCGGCCATGGCCTCCTCCGCGGACGACTGCGCAATGCTGCTGGTGACCATCGACGACGTGCGCTGCACCTCCTCCTGTTGCTTGATCATCAGTGGCGCGCTGATGGCGTCGATGGGGAAGCTGCTCAGCCACGCGGCGAAGGGCACCGTCGCGGCAAACGCAGCCTTTGGCTCGTTGAGGAAGGCGACAAAGTGGTTGTGTAGGCGGTCATCAAAGTTGGCGATGGCGTCGAGCGAGAGGGTGAGAAAGGCGGACAGCGGCCCGGGCATGCGGGGGATGAAGTCATGCCGGCCACCGCGGTGTGGTCGGCGGCCGTGCTTCTCCGCCAGCTGCACCATTCGGAGCCGCGCAAAGCTCGCGATGATGCGGCGACTCGCCTGGTGCGCGTGCGACGTGGCACCCTCGAGCGTGGTGTACCGCTGGTGGGGCATCTGCGCGACGGTCAGCAGCGCACACATGGCGTAGCGGCGCAGCGACGGCGTGGTGAAGGAGAGCGCACGCACGAGGATGGGTGTGCACCGAAGGCACAGGTAGCGGTACTTCGGGCCAGGCAGCGTCGTGACGGTGTGGAGGAGCGGAAGAAGGTAACGAGGGTCGAGCTGGGTGCTGGCAACGGACTCGTTCCGCTGCACCACGTCAGCGTCCTCGGCACAGGACAGCTCAGGAAAGACCGAGAGCAGCAGGTCCACGCCGTTGTCCCGTGCGCGTCTCTGTGGACCGGCAGACGTGCCCGTCCGTGTCGCTGCACGAGACGGCCGGGCAGAAGTGCTCCGGAGCGCGTTGTGCAGCCGCGCCGGGCACCGGAGAGCGAGGGACTGGATCTCCTGCTCCGTCAAGGAGCCGATGAGGTAGGCCAGCATGTCCGCCTCGGGGGTGACAAAGGGAGCGGGCTCGTGCTGGGCAATCAGGTAGCGGTTCGTGATGAGCGCTTGCGGCACTGTCGCCGCCATGTAGCGAGTGGCTCGCGCGCCGCCTTGGCGATATGGGGAGCCGGTAGTGTTGCCGTGCTCCTCCGAACCCTCGACCTCACTGTCACTGGAGCTGCTATCGCGGTCCGCGCTTTCGTTCTCCTCGGTGTCTCGGTCGCTCTCTGCGTCAGTCATGTCGTCTTCCTCTTCTCCTTTGCCGCCCACGGTGGTGGCAGATGGCCTGCGGTGGGCCTTCACCGCAGGCGTTTGCTGCAGGTAGTGGAGAGAGAGCAGAGCGGCGTAGCGGATGCGGTCGGGGGTGGAAAGGGTGGCGGTGTACACGGAGAGGACCACCCGCTCCAACGCTTGGATGTGGGAGGCCTCCATGGGGACAGTTGCGGTGGCTGTGGCGTGCGAGGCGACCAGCAGCTCCACGCGAAGCAGCGAGAGCAGCAACACGAAAAAGGCGACGGAGTCGCCCTCCGGGTTCTCTGTGAGGACGCTCCCCAGACCACTCTCGTCCTTCGCGATAGTTCTCAAGAGGGCATGCGAGAAGATGTGGAGGGCCTTCAGGCCTTCGGGGAGCTGCTCCTCATCGTCATCGGAGGGTGCCGTGGCACGGACGCGGTCGAGATCGGCGAGGACACGACCCGCAACGGTCCAGCACAGCGACGACATGCGGAACCACAGAGAGGGAGGGAGGGCCGGTTGCTGGGTGAGTTCCGTGAGCAGCGACTTCCCTCGCGGCGTGCTCTCGACGGCAGCGGGTGCTGTCAGGACTGTTTCGGAGAGCAGTGCCAGGAGGGCCGTCTCTTCCACGGATACGGCGGCCGGGGCTGCCCCGACCCCGTCCACGGAGCTCGCCACGGGGTCTGCGAGGGTGCGGCAGAACGTCTTGAGCAGCTGGTGTGCCGGCGGCTTCACTGTGAGGCGGTGGTGCAGGGCTTGCTGCTGCTGTTGTTGCTGTTGGAATGCAGACCCGCTGCTCGCCTGCGACACGTACTCGGACGTCTGAAAGATCCTCGCGCGGCCGCACCCGTCATCCGTGAGCGACAGCTTCCTCTTCGTCTCTGACGCGTGGATGGGGGTCATCACCTTTGCGCTAACAGTTTCCCTGCGCGTCGGCCACGCCACCGACACCTCTCGCATCACCTGCTTGTAGACCGGCAGGCACGCGTGCAGGTGCTCGACCCACAGCTCCACCGAGGCGGCACCGTTCTCCTGCCTGCCCTTTGCATTCTTCGCTGGAGCCTTTTTGCCAGCCCCTGTTGCCGCTACTTCCGCGTCGCCGTCGCCGCCGTCGCCGCCGCCGCCCTTCATCTTTTCTTCTGTCCTGGTGACAAACGCCTCCGATGCTGCGAGCAGCAGGCCGCGGTGGCTGGCCTCGGTGCTGCCGCGAAGCTCCTCCGTGACGCGATCGGCCGCTTTTGAGAGGCTGCGCTGCAGCAGGTGGTTCAGCATGTGCAGGAAGCACGGGATGGCCTCCTCCTCCATGAACAGCACCCACAGCAGCGCCTCGTCGAACTCGCAGCCCTGGCGCACCGTGACGCCGTGCACCACCCATTGCACCACCTTCGCCACCCACGCCACAGCCTCCTGCACAGCGCCAGTGGCATCGCTTTCGGAGCGGTGCTTCACTGCCCACAGCAGCAGACTCAGCAGCAGCGGCCACTCTGTGATGCCGCCCTTGGGGTTGGACATGGTGATGTGGTGGATCTTGGGCATCGGCACGCCACGCGCAAGGGCGGCGACGAGGAGCCCGCAGAGCGCGGAGACGCTGCGCGGCGACAGCTGACAGAGCGCGTCGTTCCCCGACAGCAACGCGGTGCCGATGACGGTATGGCCCCTTGCGCTGCCAACAGGGTGCGCAAAGGATGGCAGGAACACCGGCGCCGCGCTGAGCCACGAGACACGCAAGCCAAACACGTCCGTGAAGCTCTGCATCAGCAGCAGCATGCGCTGGTACACAAACTCCACCTTGGCCCGCGTCTTGCGCGCGTCCGCCTCGTCGACCTCGCCGCCGCCGGTGCTGTTGCCACTGCGGCGGCGCTTGTACAGCTCCACCAGTGCTGGCTGCAGTTGCTGCGTCATGCGGTGCCAGAACTCCTCGCGGCGTGGCAGCGCGGTCAGCAGCTGCGCGCGCACACGAGCGTCAAAGTCCTCGGCCGCCTCCTGCGCGTCCTCCGCCGTGAAGAGCGCAACATCGTCTTCGTCCAGCTGCCCCGACGGCGCCGCCTCCCCGTCCCTCCTACGCTTCTTCCCCGCAGCAGCAGCAGCGGCGCTGGCCATCGCCACGGCGGCCTTCCCACCAACGAGACGGCGCTCGCGCCGTGTCTGCTCCCGCTGGATCTCGGCGACGAGGGCGAGCACCACCTTGGCACGCGCCAGAGCCGCCTCGGTCAGCTGCAGGGCAAGGGAGAGCGTCATGAGGTTCGTGGAGCCGTTGATGATCTTGTGCACGTACTCCGCGACCCATTGCGGACATACCTCATCCGCCACATCGCGTGGGCTCATCGCGTAGAAGGTGCTCGCCTTGGCGGAGACTGGCTCCAGCGTCGCGCGGCGGGATAGGAGGTGATACGGCACGGGCGCCGTGAAGATCCGGGTGAGCAAGTTGAGCGTGGCAACTCTCGCCGTGGATGGCGCGACGCGGTGGAGCAAACTGCCCTCGTCCGCGAGGTGACCGGACACGCGGGCGAAGTAGGGGCGGATCAGGTCCGGCGCGGTGCTGAGGATGAAGAGGACGATGCGGGAGGCCAAGGCGCTGACGTTGGGCCGCAGCTGCCGCAGCAGGAAGAAGATGGGGAAGTTGGGCATCCCACGCCCATCCACAGCGTCCACGCGGCTGCTGGCGTAGTCCGATGGGGACTCGACCAGCTCCATGACCATGTGATACATCACCTCCGCCACATCCTCGGCTACCGCAGGCACCTCGAGCGCCTTCACGAGCAGACGAAAGATGTTGCGCTGCCCCATGAGCACCGTGCGCTTCTGCGCGGCGGGGATGGCCTGTGACGTGATGAAGTGGTCCTGGAAGGCGCGCAGGGCGGCCTTGCCGGCCTCGAGGCCCTGCTGCGTGCCTTCCTGCAGCACCTCCGCGGCATCCTCAAAGACGCTGGTGAGGAAGCCGTGCGTGCACAGCACATCCGCCGCCGTGGTGCCCTGCCTCGTCTCCGCCAGCTTCAGCAGGAAGAGCAGTCGCGCGAGCCGAATGCGGCGCTGCGAGTAGGGCAGCTGGGAGCGGAAGCAGGCCAGGTGCAGCGGCAGCTTGTTGTTGAACCGGGCCAGCAGCATCTTTGGCGCGTACGTCCCGGCCAAGCCGAGAAAGCGCAGCGCGGCCGTGGCGACAGGGAGGGTGGCGTCAGAGAGGGTGGCGAGTGCCTTGCGAAGAATGGTGAATGACTCGCCGCTGCAGAACTCGCGAATCGCGCCGAGCCGCGCACCTCGCTGCTGTCCGCGCGACACCGTCGATCTGCTCGGGAGGGGATTGTCAATACAGGTGATGAGCGCGCAGAGGGTGTCAAGGACGTTGACCGTGAACTCACTCTTGCCGAGGCACGACTTCATGGCCTGTACACCCTGGGGGTGGTTGAGGAAGAGGACGGCGAAGCCCGCGTCCTGTGCGGCATGTTTGCGGATCTTCTCGAGGCCTTCATTGACCGTCTCGGCGTACTGGGAGAGGAGGTGACCCACAATGGGCTCGACTAGCGCCATTCCCACGGGATTACAGTGCGGAAACCGCCTAAAGGTGCCACACCACGAGATAATGGATCCAGAGGGAGAGGGGGCAGATAGGTCGATGTGTCTGTGCTAAACCTGTTGCTACGGAGCGAAGAGGAAGGGGGATGGGAATGGGAATGATGGGCCACGGCTACTTTGTGAAACTCTGGCAGAGACGGTATGGCGCACATCCCATCATACCACCCCATACACACACGTGTGGTTCACCACCACACATCCTCTCGTCTCCATGGTTCTCCCTCGCTCATACCACAGGCCCCTCAAAAAGAAGCTCATGGATGCGTGCGTTGCGGGCGCCTCGCCCCCCCCCCCTTCTTTGATGGTAATGTGGTGCAGCAAGCCGTGCGGAGTCATCGGCAGTGGGTGTCTCAGGAAACTATATAGCAGCGCGGCGGGACCGGCGCAGATTGCTGTCGAACGCGTGGAGCTTTGAGAGCGGGGGGAAGGCCACTGTGCGCGCCGTCCAGTCCTCCTTGGACAGCGGAAAGCTGGCCCGGTCCGTCAGCAGGAAGCTGCCATCCGACAGGAGAGGGTAAATGAGCCACAAGTCATTCCTCTCTATCCACCGCTGGAAGGCCTTTGTATGCAGAGGCAGGGGAGAGTGGCCCTCCATCCCCACGCCAGCCTCCCCAGCCGGAGGAGGTGCCCACGACGCGCTGAGCTGCCGCCAAGGGCCGGGGAAGAAGACATTCATCAGCATCCCTGGCCGCTGCGCGAGGTACGCCGGTTTCTGAATCTTCTCCTTGGCGACCCACTCCGCGAAGTCGCGCGCGAGGTTCGCCCGCAGGCCTGGCGCCGTGCCCCCCTTCGGTGCGGCGTCCCGCGGATAGGGGATGTCAAGGGAGAAGCCCAACAGCGAGGGAGAAATGCGATTCCTCCCGATGAAGCTCCGGAGGAACTCGTACCACGCGCTGTCCGTCAACGCCTCCTCCTTTTCGTGCGTGGCGAAGGACCCTTCCCATCCCCCCTCGTTGTCCATGTGGTGAAGAGCGGCGTAGCGTGTGCCGCCTTCATTGTGCCCCTCCGGCCCGCATTCGCCCGCACACCCGCGGCCGCCCTCGCCTAGCGCGTGGTAGCCGACTCTGGGGTCCACCCCGTAGTGTGCCAGTGCGCGCTCCAGCCAAGAGAACCACGCCGTGGCGACGCGTGGCGCGTGCTCGCCATGGGACAGGTCCACAAACGCGGCCAGCTCCCAGTCGCTCATCGGTAGCCACAGGCTCGCCGGGCTCAACACCTCTGCACGCCCACTGACCGGGAGCGGCGACACGGAGAAGCGACCGTGCCACCACGCCACCTTGGAGAGTGCCCGCATCACCCGAACAAGCTGGAGCCGGCCACTTCCCGTTTGCCCCGCGCTGACATCGGTGAGGAGACGAACTTCCAAGTCGATAGGGAAGGAGCGGTTGTCGTACGTGGCTCGCTCGAGGGACGCCACAAACATGCCGACTCGCCTCGCTGCATCGCCTTGGCGTGGGTCCACCAGGACAAAAAGCCGCAGCCGGTAGAGCATCAACGCCAGCAGACTCTCCCCGACGAGGATAGGAATGTCTTTGCCCATCGCCTCCGGTGCCACCCACTCCGCGCCCGCCCTCTTCATCTGCTCCGTGACATAGCCGACGATCTCGTCCTCCTCGCTCGTCACGGGGCGAGAGGCGAACATGGCAAGGATTGCCACAAAGGTTCCGATAACAAGGAGGATGCCAAACATGAAAAGGCCGCTGTTCTGCGGCTCCATCACCTGGCGGCGGCCCGGCAGTGGAGGCGCCGCCGCCAAGGGTGGCGAGAGCGGCCGCTGGAGGAAGGTGGTGCTAATCTGCTTCAAGAACATGCGCGAACGAGAGTCACGGTGATTTGTGTGTTTGGGCTGGCTTCCCTCCTGCGATAGCGCAGATGGAAGGCAGGGTAATTGCTAATGTGTCGATTATGAGTTTCTCCTGTTTGTTGCTGTCGTTGTCAGTTGTTTACAAGGGAGAGAAGGAAGGGGGATGGAGAGGCACACACACACACGCACGCCCACGCCCACGCATATCGAGAAGCAGACAGAGAGAGACGGAGCCCTTCCATTCTATGCTTACATGCCACAGTTTCTCTCTCCCTGTCTGTCTGTCTGTCTGCTGCTCCCTTCTCCCCTCTTCTTCTTGTCATTGTTCAGGAGGAGGACTTACGATACGCCACGATGCACTTATTCTTGGGCGTGACGCAATCCGGCACGTACTCGCGCAGCTCTGTGGTGTAGCCCCTCTCCTCCAGCCAACACATGCGGCCGCGGTTCAGACACGCCTCCACCGTCTGGGCCAGCACCTCCGCGCACGACACGAGGTGGCGCATCGATCGCTTGCTGCAGTTCCCCCATTTGTCTCGCCCTATAGGGGAGTACCGCGAGCCGTTCGACGGCCCGTCAGAAGCCAGCTTCTGGTAGAGAGAGGCGTTCCAGTCCGTGAGGCGGGCCATGTTACCGTACGCGTCCGCGTCCTGCACGTGCAGCACGCGGTGGAGGAACTCCTTGTTCACGTACTCCTCGTAAGTGCCCTTGTTGAAGCAGCACGGTACAAGAACGAGGATTCTGGGCAGGCGCTGCTGCTGGTCAAGGTGTGTGAGACACGCGTCAATGGCGGTCCCACAGAGGTGCTTGGCGATGAGAGCGCACCGGAGCGGGTCAACGGCGATGTCAGTGTCCCAGTGGGTGTCGCCAAACATCGTCATGACACGAGAGAGGCGGTGCTGGCGAAGGGCAGCAGGTCGTTCTCTGTCTTTACGGTCGGCCCACACCCGAGGGCAGCAGTCGATGGAGTGCGACGGAAAGAAGGGGTCCATGACGAGGCTGTCACACCGCAGACGCTCCCCCACTTCTGCCGCGAGGAAGCCGTTCCCGCCACCGACGTCGACGACAAGATCCAGCGCGTTGTGCTCCGGGGTCTCCCCCCGCTTCGCGAGACACTGCACGAGGAGCTCGCCGATCATCACCTCCTGTGGCACGTTCTCCAACTCGTGCACGTGCGAGCGATCGGGCAGGCCGAGCGTGTACGCGTCAATCAGGGAGGTCCACCTCGCGGACTGGTGGGCATCCAGATCGTCGCACTCACCCACCAGCCGCCGCATCAGCAGCCCCGCTTCGTGCAGGTACCCCTCTTCCCGTAGGTTGCGCGACGGGTGACTGCGGTGAACCTCCGCGAGCGTTGCCGTGTACCGCGCGACGAGTCCCTCGGTCCACAGTGCGCCGCTCCTTCCCTCCTCTCTTTTCCCTCCTCCAACAGCGGGAGCTGGGAAGAGGTTCACAAAGCCGCCGCTGTCGTCTTCTGGCGAGAGGGCGGAGAGGGGGAACTTGGCAAAGATCGATCGCATCAGCGCACTCCACGCAGGATCCCTGAGGATCCCAAGATGCTGAAAGGTGATGGGCCCCGAGTGGCTAAGCGTCGCGGGGACACCCGTTTCCGTGACGGACCGGATCAGCGCGTTGTCTGTGTCGTCCGTTCCCGCCTCAGCCTGTGCTGACCGCCGCTGCCACGCGGTGAGAAGCGGGCACAGAAACTGCAAAGCGACTCTGACGCCATCGTACTGCTTTCTTTTGCAACGGGTGCCTACATGTCTAGTTGTCTCTGGTGCGCCGACGCTCATGGTCCCCCACCCAAACCGGCGTGCCGATTGCCAACCTTGGTGGCGAGATCTTGTCAGAGAACGGAGGGGGAGGGGGAGGGACGAGGAACGAGGAAGAGGAAGAGAAGGGTGGGTGCTGGACGAGGAGGGCAACGCATCGAAAGGCAGATGGAGGGAGAGGGTGAGGGAGAGATCTCCCTTCGTTCCTCTACCCCTCCGAGCGGCCTGCACAGGCGCATCCCGAGAGGATTATGCAGTCATGGAGGAGGCTCCGCATCTCCCCTTTGTTTTGTTTCTTTTGGTTCTTAGGGAGGACTGAGGACACCTTAGCATCTCACACATATTCTATGAGAGTAGTAGGAGGGGGGGGGGGGGGTGAGGACAGACGGCAGGAGGGGATACCATACACACACACGCTGGCCACCCTCTCTACGCCTCCAGAGAGGCCTCCTCCTTCAGCTCCAACAGCTTCTCTCGAATCGAAAGAAGCTGCTCCTTCGCGTCGCTCTCCCTGTTCCGGTCATCTGAGTAGAGCAGCACGTTGGCAACGCGCTCCGCCTCGTGGCCCAGTTCCGCGATCGACGCCAGCATCTTCTTTTTTGCAGCTGCCGTGCGTGTCCTGTTCGCCGCAGCGGTGGCGGCGGTGGTGGATCCGGCAGCAGTGCCACTGCCTGCGATAACCGTGCCGCCCTTCTGAGCAGGCGCGGCTCCGGCTCTCCCTTGACCCTCTAGGCGCGCGTCTCGCGTGGGCGGCATATACAGCGCGTTGCCGTCGTCGGCCGCGCGGCCCTCTGCCATGTCAGCACTGATCTCCACATCTTCGACGCCGTCAAAGAAGTCCTCCCGGCGACGCAGCACACCGGAGCGGTGGATGCCCTTCACAACATCGTCCTCCGCAGCCGCGCGCAGCTCAAGGTCGCTGCGCTCCTCCGAAATACAGAGAGCCTCGCGCAAGTCCTCGAGAAGGCGGCGCTGGTACTTTGATGCGGCGCGGTCCGCAGGTCTCGCGCTGGTCATGGCGTCGCCCCCGTAGTGCATCGCGAGAACGCGGCACAGGCCCCGGTAGGCCGTGAGCTCCTCCTCGCGGGCCACCTTGTACAGATCAAAGGCAGGCACCGTGGTGGCGGACGAGCCTGACTTGCCGGCGTGTGCTTGGACGTCGCGCAGCGCGCCGTACACAACGGCAGCCGACTGTGCGTTGGTGCCTGGCATGACGACGCTTCCTCTTCGCTAAAGGAGAGAATGCTGTCGCGCTGTCAATCGCGCGGTGATGGGAAGGGAAAGGGGAAGGGCGGTGTAGCGAAGGCGTCTATTAAGATACAGCACAAATGACTACACTAACTCCTGAGTACCCGGAAGATCATAGAGAGAGAGAGAGAGACCGCACTGTAAAGGGCAATGGAGACGCCGCCTAATCCCCCTCCCCCCCTCCTTGTGTTTCGCATCGTCATCCATGTCTCGCTGGCACCACTGCCACATGCGCTGACACTGTCACGTGAAGAAGAGAAGTGGGGAAGGAAGCATTTCCTGCGTGCTGCTGTCGTTGTATCCGCTGCTACTGTTAAAGAGTTTCTTCCTCTCTGTTCCCTTGCCCACTTCCATGGGGGGGCCATGCTTTGCAAACGGAGTTGGTGGAGGGGAGGAGCGGAGGAGGGAGGGAACAGAGAGGAAGGGACCGGACTCGCAATGATAGTACAACAGGTGGAGAGAGAGAGAAATGAGAGGAAGAGTAAAGGCGGATCAGAAGGGGGGGTTTAAGGGGCAGGTGGAGGCTGCTTAGTCAGGGCCAACATGTCAGACGTTACTATCGTCGTTTAACAGAGGAAAGCAGAGAGAGATAGAGAGGGGTAAGGAAGGGAAGCACCAACAGTAACAGCAAGAATGGCATTAGTAGACGCTTGCGGCACAACGGCAGATAGAGGCAGAGAAAGAGAGAAAACAGAAGGGAAGCACAGCCCCAAGGCAGGAGAAACAACCAGAACAGGAAAAGGCAAAGATAAAGAAGCAGATACGATCAGCATTGTCGGGGTCCATTGCGCTGCACTGGTGCTAAGCCGTCGTGGCGAAGTCGGGCAGCGGGGTTTGCGCGGCGGTGGTGCCATCCAGAATATCCTGCAGGAAGACCTCGATGCTACGCTTCTCTGGCTTTGCCGCGCTCTGCATTCGACCCTTGCGGATGGCCACGAGGTGCAGTCCCTTTTCCTCCTCTGGTGCTGGGGCGGTTTCGTTGGCCTCGCCGGCCTCGGAGACGGCGCCGACCTGCTGTCTGACCCACTCATTCCAGTCGCTCGTGCTGGAGGTCAGCATGCGCACTGTAAAGCGGGGGTCCGACATGATCAAGGGAAGCTTGAGTGCCGCTGAGTTCATCGCCCTGTCGTCGAGTAGGAGCAGCAGGAAGCCTTTGCCCTCCCTCGCCTCGTCCACATCAGCCTTGGTGAAGTCCGCCACCACGTTCTTGGGGCGTGGGGCATCGGGCGACACCGGCCGGGGCTTGCGCTTCCCCGTGGGGAATCGCTTGGGTAGACCAGTGGCCGGCGGCACCGCCGTCTTGCCATCGTTGGTGGCCGGCGCGGCGGCTTCCGTGCCATTGGCCGGCGCGTTTGGGTCAGGCCCCGAGTTCTTGCGGCCAAGAATCTTGGTGTGGACCAGCCACATCAAGAAAAAGGGCACCGTGTTGCTGATGTAGGGCGAGACGAAGCTGAAGAGCGTGTTGGCGAGGAGGAAGTAGCGCTGCTTGGCGGACATGGGGAACGGCGTGAAGGGGAGCAGGGATGTGAAGGGAGTCTCCTCACTCACGATCCTGAGGTCCACTTCCCGCGGTATGACGGTCTTGCGCAGCGCCGCCTCCTTGGCATCGACAACGTGGGAGAGCACCGCGTCCACGTCGCGAGAGGTGAGCTCCAGAGGCGCCTTGGACTGGAGGGAGGGGATGGCGTACATGGTGTAGTCGTCGCTGTCCATCATGGCCAGCAAGAGAGGCCCGCGGTTGCTTCGTTTGCCCAGCACATCGGGAAGAGCCTTCTCGATGTACGCCTTCACGAGAGGCTGCTCGTCCAGGCAGAGGTAGCCGGTCCTGAAGGAGAGGTAGTCGGGGGCGAGCACCTTGGCGGTGGCCTGCAGCTCCTGCAGGGCGAGCGCCTCTGTCGGCGTCGCGCACGACTCACGCACCCACATGACACAGTTCTTCTCGCAGACATCAGCAAACGCCAGGGCATCCAAGAAGGGCGGCGACTTGTCCTCCGCGGAGGCGGCCATGCCCCTGTGCACCGGCGGGAGCAGACTCTCCACGAACTGCACCGCTTTGTCGTACGTCAGCGCGGCGCTGGCGCCAAGCTCGACGCCTTTGCACTTTGCCTTGGACGCGATCCTCCGCTGCTCGGCGAGGGCCTCATCATCATCATCCGCATCATCCTCGTTGTCATGACCATTGCTATCCACGGCGGCCGCCTTCCCGCCGGGCAGTGTCTCCGTCGACACGACAACGAACTCGGGCAGCGGGATGAGGTCCCCGCGGCGGTCGTACACATTTACCTCGAGACGGCAGTACTCCTGTACGAAATCCATGAGGGGCTCGCGGTCCACGCTGCGGACGACGGCGCGGTCGCCGAGGCGCATCGCCAGCGCCAGCGGCACCGACTCCGCGTTCAGCTTAGGGAAAATGACTCGCAGCGGCGGCTGGGCCCCTGGCCGCGTCGCCACAAGCGCGCGAGGGGCTTGCAGGAACTGGACAATGGCGTCCATGTACGTGGCGTGGAGCGAGGTTGTCTGGACATGCATCTCGTAGAAAAAGTTCATCACAAAGTCGAGAAGGTGCTCGAACATCATGCGCTCCTTCTGCCGCTTCACCGCATCCTTGATGCCGAAGAGCCGCCATCGCTCACCATCCACGAAGACGGCCACGGTGGGTTCCGAGCCGGTGTACGACAGCCCTAGCTCCCTCATGAAGAGGGGGCCGTCGACCGACTTGGCGTCGATGCGGTACATCTTGATGACGCCCGCGCTGACCAGGCCGGAGTGGTAGAGCGTCTCCCACGCGCTGCTGTACGTGCGGCAGCTGCTGCATGCATCGTCGTAGACCTGAACGAGGGACAGCCGGTTGCCGCGGAAGCTCTTGATGCGGTCCACTGTGGCGAAGGAATCGATCGTCTCCGTCTTGGACATGATGGGCATCTTCTGGTGGTAGTACTCGAAGATGTCCTTCGCAGAGCGCTCCTTGGGATCCATCACCTCCCCGGGGACGAAGCCCGTCTGGTCGTAGTCGAGGCGCTTGACGTCGTCGGACAGCACCTCGTACGCGCGCAGCACACGCGCCATGGCCACCTTGGCCGTCTCCTTCTCTTCGAAGGTCTCCTTTGTGTCGGGGTGATGCTCGCGGGTGAGGCGGCGGAACGCGCGTTTGATGTCATCCTTGGAGGCGTCCGTGGCGACGCCAAGGTCCTTGTACAGCTCTCGCTCCGACGCAACAAGGGCATGCGCCATCACCACCGCCAACACAACGGTCACCGCCAGAAGGCCCAGGGCGGCGAGTCCGAGGCCGCCGCCGCCGCTGCGCACGCCTGCGCGTCGCCTACCAGCAGGGGCGACACGGCAGTTCATGCTCGATACAGGCCGAGATTGATTACGAGAAGACACAATGAGAAGCAGCAAGAAGGAACCAAAGCCAACAGCGATAAACGAGAGTAGCAAAGAAGAGAGAGTGTGTGCAACTGGGGTAGTAAAGAACGAGACGGGGGGGGGGGACTTCTGGTGAATGTGGGAAGTGGTGGAAGGAAGGAAATGAACGTAGCCGTCTTGCACACGTGTCAGGGACACCAGAGGGGGGCTTTGCGGCACTGCAATCGACACACACGGGGGGCAGCGCCAGTCACGCTGGTTGTCCCCGCATTCCTGTCCGCTTGTGAACCTGTGTGAGTGTGCCATACGGCTGTTGTGTGGTTTCCAGATCAGTGAGGGAGCCCACAAGGCAGCGACGCATCCACCTGCCCAAGGGGGAGATGGAAAGGAGAGAAAGGGGTAACGAGAGGATAGCAGAGAGACGAGTAAAGGAAAGAAGAAAAATCAAAAGAATGTGCATAGACGAAGCTAAGGAGAGTACGGGGGAGGGGAGTTGTGGAAGGGACCTGTGCAACAGAGATGCCTGGCTACGCAAGCTCCTTCGTGAGGAGAGCCATCTCCTGCGTCATGTCGGACATGGCTCTGTCGTGTTCTGCCGCACCCGCGTGCGCGGTGCGGAGGAAGGAGAGGAGGCCCTCGGACACAGCCCCCACCTCGTTCACCAGCAGGTCCGTCTGGGCCGCATCCAGCCGACAAGAGAGAACCTCCCCGAGCTTTGCCCGAAGAGTATCCCCGTCGATTGCCTGCAACGATGGCAGCAGGCCAATGAGCGCCGCGGCATCCTCCGCGGATTGTGACGTTAGCGCAAGAATGCTTTCTGCGGCCGCTGGAGCGGTGGTGGGTTGGCCATCGCCTTCCCCTCCTCCAGCCTCAGCGAACCAGCTGGGGCTGGAGGAGGTGGAGTGGAACTCGCGCAGCACACTGTCGTACTCCTTCATCAGGGTTGCCACTGCCTCGTCCTGGGTCAGTGTGTCGGTCGAGCACGCCATTGTGAGGCGCTGGCACAGGGTCTCCAGGTCCCCCATAAGCCCAGTGGCATGGGAGAGGTCCGCCTGCGCCGCGCACAGCTCCTGCGCAGCGGCATCCGCGCTGGCCGACGCATCGAGCACTGCTGCTCTCTGCTGGAGCAACGCTCGCTCCTGTCGCTCGGCGTCCTCGCGCCGGGCTGCCTCGACTGCGAGGGTCTCCGCCTTGATCGCATCGATGCGCTCCTGTAGCGCTGCCGCGCTGCCCGTAACCTCTGCACGGGCGGCACCCACCGCCTGTGCCGAACGCAAAGCCGTCGCCCACGCTCTTGCGTAGTTGTCCAGCTCGCGGTTGAGCCGCTCCTCACGGGCGGCGATGTCAGCGCTCTCCGCTTCGCAAGCCGTGCACCGTTCCGTCAGCTCGCGCAGTGTCGCTTCCGCGCTCGCCACGTCTGCTGTTGCAGCCGCGGCCTGAGCCGAGATGCCCTCACCTTCCTCAACGAGCGAGTGCCAGGCAGCGTACTGCGCGAGGAACTCTTGCCAGCCAACCTCGATGGGGGTCAAAGGTTCCGCGAGAACCTCGGACACCACCCCAAGCTCCTCACACGACGCAGCACTCTCCGCAACCTCCTTCGCGATAGCGGCGAGCTCGTGAAGGTAAGGGGCAATGGCTTGGCGGATGTCCGCTGCCCAGTTCGGTGAGGCGGCAAACTCGAAGAGTGCATCCTCGTCGATGGACACGGGATACGTGTGGCCAGCGAGGGCATCCCCAGGCGGCGACCCCGCCGGGCTGTGGGTTCGGGAGGTGGCGCGGCTGTCACGGATGGTAGCGGCCAGCGCCGCCGTCACCTCCTCGCAGTGGGCAACGACATCGGCCAGCTCCTTGTGCTGGCGCCACTGTCCCTGCTGCCACTCCTGCACGCTCTGGTGGAAGCCTCGTGAGACGGTGCCGGTTCGCCGTGCGTCGTCGAGGAACTCGCGGACGAGAGCCTCGCGCCGCCGCAAGTCGGTGGACAGGTGTCGGAAGTCCCCCGTTGTCCGACCGGCATTCCGAGCCTGCGCCTCCTCGAGCAGCCTCCCAAGGCGCGTCATGACGCCGGGGTCCGTGCCGTCGCGAACCGCGAGGGCCGTCAGCTCCGCCGTCTGGGACGCGGCGCGCGTCACGTCTCGCAGGACCGCCTCCTCGTTGCCCAGGCTGGCCAGTGCGCCGTGCAGTTTCTGCAGCTCTGCCGCGCGCTCCTTGGACCGCTGCTCCTCCCTCTCCACGGAGGCGTCCAAGAGGGCCTGGTGGGCCTGCAGCTTCTCCACCCCGCCCTGCACCTCACGCTGGCTCTGTGCCAGGCGTTGGTGATGCTCCTGCAGTTCCGACAGCCTGGTGAGGTCTTTCGTGCGCTGCTTGAACATGGTCGTCGCGGCCTGCCGCATCGCGTCAAACGCCTCTGCGGAGGTGAGAGACGACGCCTCGGCCTCCATCGTGGCAGGCTGAGCTGCGGCACTCCTCGTCTGCTGGGACTGCATCGCCCGCCCGCGTCTCGCTCTTGTCTTTTCGGATTGTGAATGAGAGCAGAGACAGAGGGAGGAGCCCTCCAAAAAAGGGCAGCGAGGATGGCTGAGGGCCTTGGCTGCTGCTAGCAAGGGAGAAGAGAGGAGAGAGGAGTCAGGCAGCACGGGCTATCTGACAAAGCAAGAGGAGAACAAAGGTACGATGGCAGTGCTTGAGGCCCCCCCCCACCTCATCCCCCTTTCCCATCCCTTCCCTCGCCGTCCGTACATATGCTGTTCATACGTAATAGTTGTAGATAGGTTAACCGCAGGTTGAGAGAGAGACAAGAAGAACCAACAAGGAGACACAGGCGCGCCACCACAGCGGCCACCACACACCAAAGTCACCACAGGTTGTCCAGACCGAGGTCGTCGTCGGCGCCGTCCTCGGTTTCGCGGCGCCGCTTGCGGGCTTGTCGCTCCACCTGCTCTGTGAGCTTCTTTGGCAGCTTCGGTGCCCGTACCGCACCTTGGGGATGGAAGCGTTTCGCACTGGTTTTGGACGAGGGAGCGGTGGGGTCCTCGTCGCCGCGGTTCCCTTCCTTGGCTGAGGAGCCGCCGCTGGCATCACTCGCATCGCCATCGTCCCACAAGTCACGACCTTGCCCGTCATCTTCTGCGGCAGTGTTCGGTTCGTGGACCGCTGTCGAGGTCGCCGGGTCAGACGCCGCGGTGCCATCGACAAGGGCATCCGTTGTGGCGGTGAGCTTCGTGCCAAAGGAGCGACGGCTGAGCGCGTAGCCGGCAGTGGGGAACCGGTTCCCGAACAGGAGCACGGGACCACTCGGCCCTCGCTTGCGGCTCGCCGCCTCAACGGCAGCGCCACCATCCGCCTGTTCCCGTCGCTCGGACTCGTACAGGGAGCGCCGCTTCGCCTCCTCTTTCCGCTGCATGAACTTCATGCCGCGAAGCACCTCCATTGTCTTCTCCTTGTTCATCACGGCGACTAATGCTAATGTGTGTGAGAGAGAAGCAGTAAGAAACGACGCAGCAACAACTTCTGTGTGTGAACGTTGAGGCACAAGGGAGGAGTGATGGGAGAGATCTCGTTCCCCCTCTCTCGTTACATGTCCCACGTTTGTTTGTGTACCGTGCGGTGAGAGGTGAAGCCTCCATTCCTCTCGCCCAGACACGCACAGAGAGGGGGGGGGGGGCTGTCGTCCGTTTGATTTATCGAGGATTCAGAGAAAGAGAGAGTGAGAGCGGTACATGAATGCCGAGAACACTGGAGAACGAGAAGGAGGGGAAGAGAATTGAGGTGCCATGTACATGTGCGAGGGAAGGAGTGAAGGAAAAGCGGAAGTGAAATAATGATGAGGAGGCTGGCCAAGCAGTAACAGAGAGAGAGAGACTGCGAACCATTGAGTAATACAAGAGAGAGAAGGGAGGAGTCATAGCCTCCGCGTCGCCGTGGCCGCACTCCCACGACCGTAGGAGCCTCCGCGTTTGTTGGTGGCCAGAGGCTGCAGTCGGGGGACCACGCTGCGGGATACTGGCGGGGTGGGGAACACAGTACCCACTCCTCTCCCACCACCACTACTCTGCGCCGCAGCCATTGCAGATGCCGGGCTACCGTTGCTGTTCTGTTGGGCTATGGCGAGGTTGTTCACGAAGCTCATGTCAATGACCACATGGGCAGGTACCGCGTACTGATCGCTCTGCCGTGCCGTCAGCTCGGCTCTCTCTCGCTCGTCGCGCGATATGGGCTTCTTGTCCAACACGGTTAGGGTGGGGTTGCCTGCAATGACGGTGCTGCGATAGTTTGCTTTGCGTGCGATAGGGTTGCCTACAAGTACGAGCTCTTGCACCGGCGCACCTTGGATGTCCTGGAGCAGCGACTGCATCTCCCCCAGTCGGTTTGCGCCAAGACTCAAGCGCTCCAGCGCGTGCAGCTTGGACAGGCCGTCCGTCGCACGGATTGCATTCTCGTCCGCGGAGATGTCTGTTAAGAGCTTGCAGCCGGCGAAGCACTCGGGGGTGAAGGAGCGCAGGCTGTTCTGGTCCAGAATGAGTTCCCGAAGCTGCGGCAGCTTGTGCAGCCCCCGATCCAGGTACTGGAGCTCGTTGCCCTTCAAGTTCAGAAACTTCAAGTTGTCGAGCTGGAGCCCAACGGCGTTGAGGTCGTTGATATGATTGGCCTCGAGAGACAGGGATGTCAGGTTGACCAGTGGCTTCAGAGCGTCCCCGACAGCCAAGGCGCCTGCGCTGCCCAGCCGATTGAAGGCCAGGTCGAGCGCCTGGAGGTTCCTCAGGACGCCAACGCCGGTGATGCGGGTGATGACGTTGTGGTCGAGCTTCAGCACTTGCAGGCTCGTAAACGCATCCAGAAGTGCCACCTCGCGCAAGGCGCACTGCGACAAATCGAGCTGTGTCACGGTCGGCCAGTGCGAGGTGGGGCCCCGGGCTCGCTCCGCCAGCAGGTCGGTGCTCATCTTACCGGCAAACGCGTCGCGCGCACGTTGGACCTCGGCCTGCGAGATAGGCACCCCGTCCAGCACCTTGAGCTGCTGGAACAGGTAGATGAAGTAGGCGCGCGTGTCGTTCGCGGTGGTGGTGGTTGTGGGGGCTGCATCACGTGTCGCTGCTCGTTGTTGGCCTGCCTCGTGGGCATTCTTGGCCCGGAGGGCGTTGCCTCTGACGTCGAGGGTCACCAGCGTCGCCATGTCCTTCAGGGGATAGAACTCACTCAGGCTGGTTAGCACGTTGTCCGCCACGTACAGCTCTCGCAGGTGACCAAGGCGTGACAGGAGGCCGCCGTCCAAGGTGTCGATCCGGTTGGCACTCGCGCAGAGGCACTGTAGCGCTGCGGGCTGTCCCAAGGAGCTGATGCTGGTGAGAAGGTTGAACGAGAGGTTGAGCGTTCTCAAATGGCTGAGCGACGTCAAATCGGGAAGACTCGCGACGCGGTTGCCGCTCACGTCGAGCAGCTCCAGCGAGGCAAGGGACGCGACCGGTGCCAAGTCCGCGATGCAGTGTCCGCGAAGCACCAAATGTCGCAGACACGCGGGGAACGGTGGATACTGCGAGACGAAGGACATGCTCCGGACGAGGCTATTGTTGTACGTGAGCGCCGTCGCCTGCGCGTTGTCCTCCTTGTCCGCCACCTGATCCGCTGTGGGCGTGCTTCCCTTGCCGCGAGATTTGTGAGTGCCCAAACTGCCCTGATCGCTGTCCTCCGCACTGCCGTCTGCACCGAGGGTGGCGATGGCGGTGCGCAGGGCGGCTTCGAAGTATCTGTCCGGGATGCGTTCAGGATCCAGCGATGTCATGTCGTACTGAACGTGGCCATTGCCACTGCTACTATTGTTGTTGTTGCTGTTGACGGCCATGCCCTCCGTCGCAGAGGCCGCGGCAGTCTGGCCTCCACCGACGGCACCGGGACCCACCGCGGTAGACGACACCTCCGCCAAGAGCTTGTGGAGGAAGGCGGCGCCATGGTCCAGGTCGACAGTGCGAGCGGAGCGCCATCGGCCCAACGAGCGTTTGCCGAATTCTCCCCGCAGATCCGTATGGTCAAGTCTCTCCAAGGAGGTGTTGGTGAAGTAGGAGAGGATGAGGCATGGAGCCGCTTCCACGTGGTGGTGGCTATCGGTGGCCGCCACCACAGGGTTCCCTGCCACGCTGAGCTGGCGCAGCGATGAGAAGCACGCGGCAACATCCGCGAACTCGTCGGCGTCGCAGAGCGCATTGTGGGCAAGGTTCAGCGTGGTGAGGTGGGGCATGCGCGTGCCGTGGAGACCAATCGACGTGAGCGCGTTGTGCTGCAGGAGAAGCACCTCGAGCTGGGGAGCTGCCCGCGCCAGGGCAAACCACGAGACGCTGGTGAGTCGGTTGCCACTCAGATCAAGGCTCGCCAGCGTGGCGAATGCCGCAGAAGCGAACTCTTTCGGCACCGTGGAGAGACCGCGGCCCCTCAGGGAGCAGAACAGCAGCTGTCCGCAGTCCACCTCGCCACAGTACGTGGCCACCAACGCTTCCGTTAACGGGAGAGACGGGGCTGTCGCAGCAGCGGCGCCTGTCTCCCCGTCAGATAAGGAGGGCCGTTGCTGGGCACCCGCCGCCGCGTCGTGCAGGGATGGCGTGCTGCGACTTGTCGAGGCGCTGCCCCTCTTACCTCCATTCCCACTCCGCTGCCTGAGCGACGATGTCTGCACCGGCGGGGTGCTCAGCAACAGGCAGCCAGCGTCCTTGAGAGTATCGCTGGCGGCGGCGAGCACTCGCTCCGTCTCCTCCTTCGCCAGCTGCGAGACGGTGTTGCCCTCCTGACACCACAGCAGGAACGCCAGCAGGTGATGGCAGCCCAGCCGGATGTCCGCCCAATCCGGTGCACCGCTGTCGCGCAGCGCGGGAAGCACCGTCGACGCCAGTTTACCGCGAATGGCTTCCGCCACGTGCAGCCTGGAGAGCAAGGAGACAGCTGGGGCGGAGGAGGGCTGGGGGGAGTCGCCCGCCCCGTACGGCGACGAGATCGTGTAGCTGTAGTCCACCACAAACTCTGGCAGCACTAGCGCGCGATCCAGGCAGTACCACACGCGGCCGCCCATCTCACCAGCGGAGGCGGCCCCTGTCCCGGAGCTGCCGCATCCGCCGCCGTTCGCTGTGGACGGTGGCGTGCGGTACACGGAGAAGACGTCCTCGGCGTAATCCTTTAGCAGGACGCTGCTGCGGCTCTGGGAGAGAAATGCCACGGGCTGCGGTGGTGCGGCGGCGGCACTATCGTCAGCAGCAGCAGCAGCAGCAGGGCTAGACAGACGGTTGCCGCCCAAGGCCTGGATGCTCTTGCCAAGGTACACCCGCGAGACGACAAGCTGCCCTGCCAACGCGTTCGGGTCCGCACGGATCCCGCTGAGCTCGCCCCTCCTGCTGCACGACAGCAGCCGCTCCTCGTCGGCGAGGAACAGACTGTTTGTCAGCGGCACCGCCTCAGAGTCGGGTGGGAGCAGCGATGGTCGTAGCAGCTCCGCGTTCGCTGGGTTGTGGCGGTGGCCGTGACGCCCCTTCCTGCGCGTCACATCCATACCCTTCAGTAGCACGTGGCGCAGGTACGCGCCTTGTTCCTCGGTGTCCCGTGCGACGGGGCTGAAGAGGCACACCATCTTGCGCCGGTTGGCTGGGTTCGCCATGTCGATCTCCAGCGTGCGAATGCGGTTGTCGAAGCGGACCCGCAGCCCGCGGTTTACAATGCGGAAGACGCGGTTCACCTGCACGCCGGTAATGCCAAATCTGCTCTTGAAGGACTCCTCTGCCACGGCGAAGCCGTTCTGCAGCAGCTCATTGGCGCTGTCGTAGTACCCGTCCATCGGTTGCTGCTGTTGTGGTTGCGATTGTGGTTGTTGCTGGTCCGTCTGCTGCTGGGACGGTCCGGTGCTGCCGTTTCTCCGCCCGCTCGCTCGCCCGACTGACTTTGCCGCCGCATCCTTCTCCGATTCCAGCGGCTGCGGAGGAGTCGGTGGTGTCGCTGGTGCTGGCGGGAGCACCTCATCCAGGCGGACATTCCCGCCAGAGTGGAGCTCAACGCACAGTCGCTCCTGCAGCAGACCGCACGCACTCTCGCTGGCCGTGACGGCGTCGGCAAGTCGCCTGGCAATGTCCTGGACCTGCACCTCCCTCGTCCCGACCGCGCGGCTCAGCTCTCTCTCGTGCTCCTCGAGCTTCCCAGACGGCAGCGCGCCAAGGGCCGCCAGGGAGCACTTGCCGTTGTATGCCTGTCGCTCCTTCGTGCACGTTTGGATGGGCAGCAGACAGTCCATGATCTGCTCCGTGGCGACGTCGGCCTCGTCGACCTTCTCGCGCGCCAGCCGCTGCGCGTACGCGCTGAGGAGCCCGTAGTTCCTCTCCAAGGACCGCAGCCGCATGCTGTAGTAGATGCGCTTCTTGTCGTACACCGCCTCCGCGAGTGCGCGCTGGTCGTCGGTCACCTCGTCATGGTCAAGCTGCTCCAGCATGCCACCGAGCAGGTGGATCGTGAACGTTGCGTAGTTGTTCAGCCGGCAGATGGGATTTGTCCCGAAGAGAGGGTCGCTAAACCACAGTTTCTTCAGCGAGCCCTTCAGTGCGCGCAGGTGGGCTATCTGGCTGAAGCAGTACACCTCACAGCCGGCAAGATTCACCTCACGGAGGTGGCGAAGGAAAGGGTGGAAGGCCCCCTGGAGTTGGGAGATGGGGTTGCACGCGAGCCACAGGGAGCGCAGCCTGCGCGTGTTGGCTAGATGCTGCTGTGCGTCGACGTGCTTAATCTTGTTGCGGCACAGCCACAGCTCCCTCAGGTGCTGCAGCGGGGGGAGACCGTCGAGGGAGGTGATCTCGTTCCCCTGCAGGTAGAGCCTACGCAGCCGTGTCATCTTGTCCAGTCCTTCGATTCTCCTGATTGAGTTGTCCGACAGCCACAGCTCCTCGACCAGCGTGAGCCCCGCCAAGTCCTGCATGGAAGTGAGACCGATGTTCATGAGCTTTACAGAGGTCATATTGGGAAACAGACGGATCTCTGGTATCCGCGGCAGTGTAAGGAGGAACAGCTCCATCGAGGTGATACTCTCTGGGCTGTTCGTCATCTGCTCCAGGCTCCAGCCGCTGCTGTCGGCCATCACCTCGAGTACCTCCTCCGACTCTGCGTCCTTGCGTGCTCTCTGCACATCCTCGCGGAGCCGCTCCGTCATGGATGGCGGCGCGGCGGGCGGAGAAGGGGAGGAGGGGTTGGACCCCTCGGCATCCGTGGAGGGCGCGCTGCTGTCGCGGTCGGTCCGCGGCTTGGTGCCATTGCTGCTCCGACACAACGAGCTCGTGCCAGACATGAAAAGGAGAGAGAGAGGAAAAGAAGGGGGGGGGGGTGGGGATGGATGGAATGCGGAGCAGATAGAAAGGCCAGGGATGTGGAATGAGCGCACACACGCAACCCAAAGATAGTGAGAAGAAGAAAGAAGGAATGAGAACGACAGTCAATACACGGCGAAGCCTTCGAGGGAGAGGGGAGGGGAGGTAGATGGTGAGGTAGACGGGGAGGGATGGGGAGGAGAGAGGTGGTACGCACTGCCCCCTTTTCCTCTCACTTCGCTCCACCAGGAACGGGGAAGGAAACGCGAGGATTGCTCTTGCGAGTCCTTCCAGGCATCTCTCTCTCTCATTCTCTGCTGTAGGGAGGTACCATGATGGCCACAGGGGTGCTACAATGGCAGATGTCGCCCCCCCTTCCCCTGCACGGCTTTCACAGCAACGACGGCACGCTCGTGGCGAAAGGAGGCTCCCCACACTATGCCTCTCCTCTCTCCTTCTTTCACCTTTGGGACCTGTTCGCATCCTTCACAACAGATGCAGCGTGGCAGGAGTAGTAATAGTAATAGTGGCAATAATGGACAGTACTGCAACAGGGGGGGGGGAGGGAGGGGGGAGGGGAGGGGACGAGCTTCCGGGCTCTCCAAGGGGGGCCACAAGCACCTTTGCTGGTGGAAGGGCAACGGTGAAGCAGGGGAGAGAGATATGGGATATGTGATGTGTGGTGGTGGGAGGAGGGAGGGGGGGGGGGTGTTGAACGATGGAAGCAGTGCGGGTGGCACCACGCAGAGAGAGAGAGAGGCAGGACGCCGACGCGGAGCTCCGCCCTGGGCTTGGCAGAGGGTCAGTGAGTACTCTGCCAGGCCTAAAGGGAAGGCAACGCGGACCTGCGCGGCCGACAACATCAATGGTAATAGTGATAAAACAGTGATAATAATAATAATAATAATGGGTATCAGAATAGAGAGGGCTGTCGTGGGAGACATGAGGACAGGTGAAATAGGGGGGAAGCCAGACGTGTGTAACGAGAGAGAGAGAGAAAGGAAAGACCATCAGGCTGGGATAGACGAGGAGGGGGTGGGGGGTGGGGGCGGTGCTGCTGCTTTCATTACCAGCGCCAAAGAGATGTGCCTCGACAGTGAATGCTATTGGCTGAGAATCGGGTGCGGGGGAAGAGAACAAGGCATACGCCCCAAAAGCACGAGACTCCCCCGTGGGACGTCTACATCGAACAGTCGTCCTCTGGGCAAGCGACACCGAGGGGAAAGCTGTCTTTGCCAAGAATGCCGTAGATCTGCCGCAGAAGAAATGGTCCGCGCTCGCCGCGCAGCTCCTCTAACCTCGCGCGCACTGTGGAAGTCGCCCAATGGGCCGAGGGCACTGCTTCCTCCATGTCACGGCGTGTCTCGAGGGGAGTGGCGCGTGGGGAGGAGTAGGATTGCGGCCGCGGGGAGCGCGCGTACCGACCGGTAAATGGCGTTGTTGCGTCGCGGAAGAGTGGGCTGGTGGGCAAGCTCCGTCGCACGCCGCCACCGTCCACCTCGACCACGGGCACGTATCGGCGGCCAGGCAGCTCCTGCGGGCTCGGTGTCTGTCGCACCATCACGGGTGGGGATGGACGCCTGGCGTGGGGAAACGGCGGCGGGGCTGCCGGGCGTGCAGACGGGGACGTGTGCTGACTGCTACAACTGTATTGATGCTGCTGTTGCTGAGGCGGGCGGCGGAAAGAGGACGGTGCTGTCTGGAGCGTGTGCGGTGTTTGAGCGGCACCGAACGTCACGCTTGTGTTGTGGCTCCCGACGACGAGGCTTTGCGGGCTGGGGAGATTGGAGCCGCGGGGGGAACTGTGGGGTGGGATCCACACGCGCAGGCCGGCCCCCGGTGGCCCGCCAGCGAGCGGCACCGGCGGCGAAGCGGCGCCAACACCGCAGCCGTGCTGGGGCGTGGCCGACGCAACAGGGTATCGTGGGAACGTGGGCTGTTGCTGCTGGGGGAGCCGTTCCTCAAAGCTACTCCCAGGCGGACGAGTAGTGGACGCGGGTGAGGTGCTGGCGCTGCGCTCGTACGGCACTCCCGGCAGGGTCCACCGCTCAGGTCGAGACGCGTTGGGCCGACTCTGTGGTGGCGAGGCATTAAGGAAGCTGCCGCGGGATGACGGCAGCGGTTCTGTCGGGGACATGGGCGGCACGCCAGCGAGCTCCATCGCGGCCATTGTCGCGGGTGAGAATGGTTGTGGGGATGGCGGCACGTGCATACGATAGCCCTCAAAGGACACCCGCGGTGGCGGCGTTGTCTGCGGCGGGTTCGAGATAGTGACACCCGACCGAGCGCTGCTGACGCTAGTGTTGATCGCAGCGGACTGCACTGTGGTGGTGAGGCTCTGTCGCGGCTGTTGCTGTTGCTGTTGCTGCGGCGAGGTCGATGGCGAGCACGACCAGCACTTGGCAAAGTTCTGCGAGGGAAAGCGAGGGCCACAATCGTTGGAGCCCGGGTGTGCGTTTGCCATGGCCCTGCACTTTTTCGTCGATGCAAGGAAGAGCTCGGAGAAGGCGGCGCGGCGGATCCAGAGGTCGCACCTGTCGCGGATCTTCAGGCCACGCAGTGGGAGCTCGAGCACCCCATTCCTCCCGCGACCCAGAATCTTGTTGGCGCCGGCGCAGCCGCCATAGAACACGAGGCGGTCGCCAGTGAACACCACCGTGGGCCGCGAGCACGCCGGCTCGTTCCTCACCTTCACCCGCGACCAGCGGCGGGTGAGCACGTTGAGCTCGTACGTGCAGTCGCTCAGCTCGGCGCTCCCACCAGCAAATACGGCAAAGATGCCGTTGGCGAAGACGCTAGCGCAGCAGGTACGAGGGGAGGGGATGTCGCCGAACACGCCACTGACAGGCCGCCAGACACCGGTTGACACCTCCAGTATGTACAGGTCATTGAAGCATGTCGTACTCGCACTGCCCGTGAAGCTAGCGGCGCCGCTGCCTCCCGCCGATGTCGAGACAGGCGAGGCGGCCTCTGTGCGATGGGCCTCGGTGTCGCCGGACGCAGGGGCGGGTGTGGTGGCGGTCGAGTTGGCGGCTGCGGACGCGGTGGTGCGTCCACCAAACACAAGCAGCAGCGTCGTGCCGTCGAGCATTTGAGAGACGTGGTAGAAGCGCGGTGCTGGAGCCTCTCCCGAGGTCTTCAGCAACGCCCAGCGGCCAAGGCTCAGCTGATACAACCACACTTCGTTCGTTGGCACGCAGAGCACCTCGTTCCGCGCACTCGAGGAAGCGGTGCGTGCGAACTCCGGGTCGCCGGGACGCGGGTGGTGGCGCGAAATGCGGACAAGACCACCGAACACGACCAGCATGTCCATGCAGGAGCGGCCAGAGGTGCTGGTGGCGGGCAGCAGGTGCATCGTGTGCCCTTTGCGGGGGGAGAAGGGCAGACGCTGGCACTCCTTTGTCCAGACACCGGAGCGGATGTGCAGCCGCCACAGATCATCGGCGCATCCGTTGCTGTCGTTAATCCCGCCGCTGAGCACGTACATGAAGCCCTCGTACTGGGTCGCCGTGTGGCCGCTGCGCGGCGCGGGCCACGGCTGCCCTTCGCACTCGGACTCGCGCAGCTGCCGCGTCCACCGGCCGCGGGCAATGTCAAAGAAGTGAACGTCGTTCAGGTAGTGGCTGACATTCTTCCCGGCGAAGACGATCATAGTGTTGTTGTCCTCCGCGAGGACAGCCGTGTGGCCAAAGCGCGCGCTGGGCTGGCGCTCGCCATCGGTACGGGCCACAACGCCCCGCCGTGTCGCGGTGGCTGTGGCGCCGGCGATGGGTACCTCTGAGGGGCTGATGGAGTCATCCACGGAGGCAAACTCCATGCTGCCGCTGCATGTGCTGTGGTGAGCCACCGTGCCGGCGCTGTCGAGCTTGTATCGGAGGAGGGCCGGCCGCCACCGCACCTCCTCGTTCCGCATCTCGTACAGCAGGACCGAGGTCCGATCAACGCCCCTCCCGACGCTGCTGAATCCCCCCTTGCCTTGGGCGTCATCGTCACCGCACAGTGCTTCCTCCTTGAGATCGTCGAAGCAGGACGGTAGACAGCGTTGGCACGAGGTGCAGCGGCAGCGGTGGCAAGCGGAAGTGCGGTCTGCGCGAGAGTGCGCCGTGGTGATGGTCAGCCCTGGTGTGGCCACGGGTGAGGAGATCGGCGTATGCTCCTCCTCCTCCGTCTCACCGTTCAGCACCCACGCGTCGTCGCCGTCGTCGTCGTCGCCCGTGGCGCGTGGTGCGTGGCGAAGTTGACTGGCACCGCTGGCCGCAAGACCGCGTCCGCTAAATAGGAAGAACAGAGGATGCTGGTACGTGTTGTAGTTCATCACGCAACTGCCCTCATCATGGGCCGCAAAGCCACAGGCAAGCTCTTGATCCTCCGCGTACATGGGTTGGTTACCCGAGACGCTACCACGGTCCACGCTGCCCGCATCGGTGACACCGCACGTGTGGCAGTCAGGTGTGCTGAGCTGTGAAGGCATCCCTCTCGTCTTCCA
>JASAOB010002671.1:0-37410 GCA_030849825.1 Herpetomonas tarakana | reverse complement strand
CCAACCAACGCCGATGTTTCCATCACTGCGAAGGCTGCACAAATCTGCCCTCCCTCCTATCTTCAATCTGCAAATGCTCGACCGGGACTGATTCCCGTCTTCTTCGCCTACTCGCTGCAGACAAAGCACTTACCAGCCATCGACACGGCAGACACACACACACACAGGCCCGCGGCAACAACGCGTCGTCGACCGCATCATGCGTGGCTGAGAACGGTACAAACAGGAGGGTAGCTGTAGGGTCGTGCCAGGAAAGCCCGTGCCTTCCCTGCTCTTCTCATCTCCTCTTTCCCTGAGGGGGGCGTGGTGTTGGGTCAAAGATCCCTCCAGGGCCCTTTGGCGCCACTCGTGGCGAGCACCCAGCCGCCACTGACTGGCTGCTGTGGCAGTGAAAGCAGAGCGAAGGCGAAGTGCAGTAGGTTGTGGACAGGACGCTGGCGAGCTGGCTGCACTCGAGTGTGTGCACGCTAGCTTCTGCGTTCAGCACATTGCGCGCTGATCACGATCATCCCACTGCTGCGACGAATGATCTCCTTTTTGCTTGGCAGTTGAAGCACTTGTGTTCCTCCGCGACTGTGGCCAGCTGATCACGAGCCTTGGGCCGGAGGTTCGAGGTCAGCCACCCACCCATGCTGCCTGTTCCGGCTTATTGTTTTCTCTCTCGGGATCTTCACTTCCAAATGCCTCCCTCACCCAAGCAGTGCATTGTTGCGTCCTGTTGATTGCTTGATATGGGTCGCCGCGTGCCCTCGTCCCTCTCCTCTTCTTTGACTCCCTTGGCTGTGGTCGTTGGCTCGCCTACTCGGAGGGTGGCAGGGTTCAACTCACCCCAACCTTTATCTGCCTGATCCAGAGCATGCGCTCTCGGCGCACGAGGATCGCGTGTGCTCCGGTGTCTCCCCCCTTTATTCCGTGAAGTCTCTTCCCTTCTTCAACTATAACGATCACGGTGCTCTATGCCCGTGTGCCGAGTGGGGAGAACTGGAGATGAGGAGAGAATGTGCCTGAGGGTGAAACGAAAGCGTGGTGAGTTTGGGTGAGCTGCGGTGTCACTTGCCTCTTTGCTCACCTTCCCGCCTGCTAGATACTGCCTTGACCACATCCCCTGCGTTTCGTTTCTTACGCTCTTTGACCAAGACACCCAAGCACTGGATTGAACTCTCGTCAGATAACTCTCACCTCTCCGCCGACACCGCCGACGCAACTCCATCGCCCGTTGCAGCCCCAGAACAGTGCGACCCAAGCGGCCTTCAACCACAGAAGTGACATCACCCGGCTGTCGGTGTGCTGAGCATACTGCCCCACTAGGAACCGTCTCCCCCTGCCCCCTCCCACATCTGCCACCATCATGGTCCACCACCTCCCTGCCCCGGACTCCCCTGCCTCGGACTCCGCTGCCTCTGACCCCCCTGCCACGGATTCCCCTGCCGCGAACTCCACTGCCACGACTACCCGAGCCCCGGCTGGCCGGACGCACGAACAGGAACAGAAGGAGTGGATGACAAAGATGGACGAACGAGTCAAAGACTATGAACAGTCTCTTTCCCGAGTGAGTGAGACACTTCGTAAACATGAAGAGGAGATTGACGCACTCAAGGCTATGAGTGCCCTTGCTCAGGAGAAGCGGAGTCAGGCCATGCCAGCTGAGTTATTGCAGAAGGCTGCAGAGCAAGCGCTTGCTTCGACCCAACTCAGTCTGGAGCTTCAGTCTCTAAACGCAAAGCTGGAAGAGAGCGAGCTGCGTGCAACACAACAGGAAGCAGAGAACTGGCTGCTTCTAAAGAGGCAGAAAACAAAGTACGAGGAGCGTCTAAGGGGACTGGAAGAAGAGCACGAGCTGCGTCTCACAGCAATGCTCAGAGAGAGGGACCTGTTTATACAGCATCAGGAAGCAGAGTGCGAGGAGTGTCTAAGGTCGCAGAAAGCGACGTACGAACAATGCCTAAAGACACAAAAAGCGGAGTACGAGCAGCGTCTAACACACCAGAAAGCGATGTGTGACCAGCGTCTAAAGACACAAAAAGCAGAGTACGAGCAGCGTCTAACACACCAGAACGCAATGCATGACCAACGTCTAAAGTCACAAAAAGCAGAGGGCGAGGAGCATCTACAGACACTGACAAGAGAGTACGAACTGCGCCTAAAGACACTGCAAACAGAGTGCGACACAAAAGTGGCGGTAGCGGAGCAACAGCATGCAGATGCTCAAGCCGCCAAGAAGAAAGTGGAAGCTGAACTAGAATAATACCGTCGATGAACTAGAGACTCTGAAATGAAGAGAGAGACGAGGCTGCGCAGGAAGGCCCGTGATGAGAGAAGGATGTGGACCGTCGGAGAGGCTGCTGCAGCTGCTGTCGGCAATAGTCTCGGCGTGTACGGAGCCGCGGGCTAAACCATCATTTCCATTAGCGATGTGCTTTCTCCCAGCCCCCTCGAGACAGGAAAGTAGGGGATGTGTGGGGCTTCAGGACGAGGTACCACGAATGCTGAACCAGAAATAATACTCGTTTATGAACAGATCTGACGAGGAGGCGAAGGACTCCCGGAGCACCTTCCGTGGTTGAATGCGCCGCCACCCTTCCGGGGCGACGTCCGACCCTCTCTCGTGTCCTAGTGCTCTCCCGCATGAGATGACAGAATTGCTGTGCTTTACTTGCCACATGGGCTTCCCCCCGTATCTTACTCGCATTGATTTATGCTACGTTCGTCAGTCACGCATCACATTTTTATTAATATAGCACGACGGTGAGCCCAGAGTCGCTTTCGGTGTGCTCTCTCCCCCCCACCACCACCACCTTCTTGTGCAACCGCCACCTTCATGGGAAAAATGTTTACCCATCGCAGTGCGGTGCTCTTCTCTTTCATGATCTCCCACCTTTCCTATTCCTTGTGCTGCTGCGCGGTAGCCCTCTCAACGCTAGCAGCTTATGTTCACGGGGCAACGAGCAAAGGTAAGTGGTGTCACATGCCTCTTTGGTTTGCCGCACAGGCGAGGCCCGTGCAGATGGGCTCCCCTGGGCCGACGAGAGGGGGATTGGGACGGCTTTGCTGCCAAGAAGCGGGGCTGTGAACCATTTAGTCACCTACTGCTCTTTCCGCTTCGTTGCTTCCTCCTTTTTGCCTTTTGCACGAGCTCTACTATCGCTCGTCACCCACCTCGCCTCGAGACCCACCCACACGAGAGCACAGGGGAAGGTGTGTGTGCGTGGGGGCTTTTTCTTGCTCCTCCCCCACCCGCCCCCACCCCACCATCTGCTACCTACGGAGAAGCTACCGCCCCACTAACGCTTGTGTGTGGATGCGGCGGAAAGAAGAGCTTCCCTCGTGTTGGGGTGGTGTGTGCGCTGCCCATTGGGCTTCTGCCGGTGCTTGTTGTGGCGCACCGTTAACTGTTGTCTCTTGGCCTCTCACTCTGTTCCAGATACGTATGCTGTTTTGTACTCCCGTATTTTCTTTACCACCGTCTTCATACTCCCTTCACCCCACGACGCGACTCCTCGCGACAGTCGAGGAACTACTGCTGACATGCTTCCACTGCTTTCCCACTTCACAATCCTTTGGTGCCACCAACCCTTTCCTCTTTGCTTGTGCTTGGGCGGTTGGAAGACCGTGGAGGCGAGCAGCCGGTGAGCTGGTTGGGCCCTAGGCCCGTATCGCCGCTCTCCCTTCCATCCCCCCTCTGCATCTCCCAGACTGCGTGGCATTGCCCGCGCTTTTCTTTGCTGCTATTCCTGCATCGGGCTCGCCCCCCCTTCCACCCCCCTTTCGCGCGTCCCTTCACGGCGGGAGCGGACAGGTTTTTCCCCACTGGGGTTTTTTCACCCTGCCGCGACCGACCCGCGAACCCGTTCTTCAACTGTGCTTCCTCCTTTCTCACGAACCTCCACCCCCTTGACTGGACTGCCATTGGTCCGTGTGCACCGATGGCGCGTGGCGCACCGCTCCCGAGTGCTGAACTGGTGGTGGGGTCCCCCGAAAGCGGTGAGTGTTGAGCGACGCAGAATACTGTGCCCGTCCCCTCTTGTCCTCCCTTTCCTCTTGTAGCTGCGCGGTGCCTAGTCGGACACAGCAAGCTAGCACAGGGCTGAGAAAGCAGCTATTCTTTGGTTTCTGGGACGCGTGCCATTCACTCTCCTAGTCTTTCTACGTTGTCTGCCTTGCCTGGGGTGATGGGGATGGTGGTCGTTCTCGGTCCCCCGCGATTGCCTTGCATGTGAGCGAATGCTGGCGCTCACGAGCAGAGCTGTGGTGGACTTGGTGACGTCCACCGTCCCCCTTCCCTCCCGACTGATCTCCCACTCGCCGACACAGGCAAGGAGGGGACATTCTGCAGGCGGTTGGTGAGCTGCGCGGAGATCCGGCTGCAGCGTGGAGTCAGTGCACTCCACCCGGCCTTGGACTCGCCCACGCTGCCGTGCCGGTGCGTGTCCCTCCCCCACTGACCAAGTCGAGGAGAGTGGCCGCTGCCACCGCCGTGCCCGACTTGGCGGTGCCGTGGCGCGGTTGGGCTGGTCGCGCAGCCGCACCTGCCGCGGTCTGTCTGCCGGCGGGACCTCCGGGGTGTGGCTGCGGAGCTCCTTCTCCCTTCCGCTTCCCGCGCTCCGCTGGGCACCGCTGTGGAAGGGGGGCGGCCCGCCAGATGATGGAACGTCCGGAGTGGTGCCGCGTGGCATGGTGCATGCTGCGCGTCACAGGGCACACTCGAGAGAGCAGAGACGCTGCTCGTGGTCCTCAAGGGAACCACACTGGGTTCTTTCAGATAGGAGATGGGACTGTGTGGGCCGCTGACGATGTCTTAGAGTAGATGAGGAAAGGAAATGTTAGTCTACTTCGGCACCATGATGGGCAGTGCTTTTTAGATTGTACCATGACGAGGAGGTTGAGTACTTGTCCCCTCCTCCTTCATTTCTTCTGTCTTTCTCTTTATAGTTGAGTGACAACGAATGCGACACTTCCGTGTAGCTCACGACTTCAAAAGTGAGGAGGCGGTTGAGCTGTCCGTGCGGAAAGGCCAGCACGTTGTAGCCGTGGACAACGTTGTGCAGGACGGCTGGATCAAGGTGGAGTGCACGGACGACGGCGGCTTGCGCCGTGGCTTCGTTCCTCTTTCGTACTTGCAGCAGATCACCGAGGACGAGGCAGCGCAGTTGCGTAATGAGCGCGACGCAGGAACCTCTCCCCGCCACGGGAGTGGGCCGCGGCAGCAAGTGCGGACACCAAGTCCACGCAAGGACGGCCGCATGACAAACGCCATTGGAAGCGCAGGACGCGCCTCGTCGCCCCGAGCGACCCGTGCAGATGCAGTGACGACGTGGCGCGAGGACAGCCACGCGTTGGGTGAGGCGGCGCTGCAGTACGGAGCCGACATGACGTCCGCCTCTCCCTCCCGGTCACCCCGCGGCCGCTCGACCAACACTGCCCAGCACGCCGAGCACACGTCGCGGCGAAGCGGCACCTTGGATGAGGAGCACGGCGCGCTGACAGCCGACGCCCCGTTGACGCCGGCGCGTGCCTCCACCGGCGGCGCGCCGATTGACCGAGACTTGCTGTCGAACCCCAACACCGTTGTGGAGGCGTTCATGAAGAACGAGGTGTACTTTAAGCAGCTCATGCGCCGTCGTGCGGACGCGCTGGCACAGATGCAGGGCGGCCTGGAGGAGGCAAGCCGCGAGGTCAACATGTGCAAAGACAAAAATGCCGCCCTAACTCGCAAGCTGCGGGACCTGGATCAGGTGATTGAGAAGGAACGTCGTCGCTGGACGGAGCGACTGGACGAAGAGAAGGCTTTCGTGAGCCGCTCGCTGTCCTACGTGCCTGGCAGCGCGCTCGGGCTTGCCAGCGGGAGCAGCCCGAGACGCCAGACGACGGGCAGCCGGCAGCCGTCCCCGACAAGCGGACGCGTGAGCACTGCGGTCACCTTCTCCGCTGGCTCTCCCTCAGTGTACTGATCCCGTGAGGAAACTGTCGCTGCGCACGGGGACACTCTCTCTCCCTCCTTGGCGTAGCAGATACGTGTGCTGTGTTGCTCCTCCAACTCCCCTGTTCCCGACTTATAGAATACACGGCGCTACCCCCTCTTCTCGCTTTGTACTTCCTTTCATGAGTGCTGTTGCTGCAGTCCCGTTAGATCCCAAGACGACTTCCCAACAACGCTGCCTGCCGAAGAGATCTAGGGGGAGGAGAGAAGCTCTCCCATCCAAGTTATGCGTCATTCCACACACGAGGAGGTGGGCAACAACAACAGCAGCGAGACAATGAAGCGAAACTGCCTCACCAACTCCTTCCCTCCCTCCCCACAAGATAATCGTTATTCTTTTGCTTGTTGATCTACTATCCATTCTCAAAAGCGACGCGTTGACTTGTTATTCACATCCTTAGTCTTCTTCCTTGTGGATTGTGGCTCCTGGTGGAGCCCTTTCTCATCACATCTATCCCCCTTCTGCTCTATTGTCTACTATTCCTTCTTTGCGTCATCCTCATTCCCTTCCTCTCCCACCTGAAGTGTGCATGCGAGTGGAGGATATATCCCCTTCACTCCACACACCATCACCGCATTACGTCTGCGCCTCTCATCCCTCCTTCGGGCTTTGCCAGTAGCTGCCGACAGGTCACGTAGCCCGGCGCTGTCTCTCCTCGAGGTCGTTCTGTGTGTGTGTGTGTAGCGACTCGCTGCAATGATTGTCGCTGGCGTGTTGGTCAGCTTGTTGGTGAACATTGCCAGTAGCGTTGGCGTGATCATGATCAACAAGGAGCTCGTGTTCAAGTTCGCTGGCTTCCACTTTGGCACTCTGCTAACTATCATTCACTTCGTCGTCACCTTTGGCGGGTGCGTGCTGTTCGCAAAGTTGGACGTGTACCAGCCGAAGAGACTGAGCCCGTGGAGCGTCCTGCCCATCTGCCTCGCGTTCTGCGGATACGTTGTCTTCAACAACCTCTCCCTGCTGACCAACTCGGTGAGTGTGTATCAGGTCTCCAAGATTTTCGGGACCCCCGTGATTGTGCTCATCGAGGCCATCCGGTACGGCAAACGGGAGCGTCCCGTGACGCTGTTGGCGCTCCTTCCGGTCTGCGCCGGGGTCTTCTTCACCGTGTTCACGAGCGCGGACCTGAACTGGGAGGGTAGCATCTGGGCCGCCCTCGCGGTGCTATCGAACTCCTTCTACACCATCTGGGGGAAGACAAAGCAGGTGGAGCTGCAGGCGCAGCCGATGCAGCTGCTCTTGTACCAGGCCCCGATGAGCGCAGTGCTTCTGCTGCTCACCTTTCCCTTCCTGGATGACATGTCCTTGCTGGCCACGTACGCGGTGACCGGCACGACGGTGTGGACTGTGGCCTTGTCTTGCGTCTTTGCGTTTGGCGTGAACTTCTCCTTCTTCTTGTTCGTTGGCAAGACGTCCCCGCTCACGATGAACGTGGTAGGGTACCTGAAGACCGCCCTCGTCTTTCTTTTCGCCTTTCTCTTCACCAACAGCGAAGCCACTGGCAAGACGGTTTTTGGCGTGTGTCTGACGTTGCTCGGGCTCGCCATGTACACATACGCCAGGGTGCAGGAGCAGAAGCTAAAGGGCAGCCACGCCACCGGTGGGCTACGAGAGCGGCGCCAGCCGCGCCACTCAACGCGGGTGGAGATGGAGGTTATTGTGGAAGGCGAAATCGACAACTCGACTAACCGCAATGCCCCCACCCACCTGTCAGCCATTGTGTAGGCCTCACGTCTCCCCTCCTCTCCCCCCTCACTCGCTTGCCCATGTACATTTATAGATCCTCTGGGACGTTGCCAGGGAAAGCTGCGCAACCACCCCTTTAGGGTGTGCACGTCTATGGAGACACGCGACACTGCCCTCAGCCCGACCCCCCTCCCCCTTCACTTCCTGGTGTCGTGAAGCAGAAGGAAAGCCACGAGCGTCAGGATCAACAACGTCATCATCAACATCAATGCGGATCACCGCAGCAGCGTGTTTCGCAGCGGCTCGAGACTACACATATTGAAGAAGACCATGCCACCGCAACGGACCCTCCGGCAGCGCTGCTGGTGTCTATTCTGTGGCTTACCAAGAGGGAGAGGGCTGCGATATCCATCTACACCTCTTCTCTTCTCTCTCTCGCTCCTCTCCTCCCCATCGTCGCCACACACACACAGCGCCCACCACCCGTTCTTCCTCCCCGCTCCTTCTTGCTTTAGCGCTTTACCTCCTCTTCGCCTCTCCACAGTCTTCTGATGTCGCTTGGCCGGTGGCCTGTGTGTCACGCAGGGACCACCGCGTTTGTCCCGCTGTGTCTGCTGCTGCTGCTGGGAGCCTTCGCCACACACGGCAAGGCGGATATCTTGAATGTCCCGCTCTGTGGGGAGGTGCACGGCTTCGCGGGAGAGTTCAACGATCATCTGCACATCCCGATTGGCGAGGAGGTGGGCAACCAAGAGGCCATTGTCCTCGTGGTACGCGCGTTTTCGCTGCAACTGGGATTTCTCACCCAGGCATGGGTGCAGCTGCACGTGACCTACAAGGTGAGCGCTGGCGCTGAGGTTACGATTCTCTCTGACGACAATGGCATTGTCGTGCTTTCAGACGTCGCGCAAGGAAGTGAGCTCGAGGTGCGCGTCGACAAACGTCGAGTGGATGGCCCCGTTCCTTTTCGCTTCTTCAGCATGCACGCGAATGCACCGACATGCTTTGTTGCCGTGGCGCCGAGCAACGCGTTTTACGCCCCCGTCCCTCGAACGATCCGGGTGACCGATAACAGCAACAATCCCATCTCTCGCAACGCCACGTACTTCTTCAAGGCAACCGTGCCGGAAACGGCCAATACGGTAGCCGTCGACATCCGTGAAGAGCCAGGCGGTGTGCAGCGGTTCCACGCTCTGGCCAACGATGGCAAGGCTTGGCTTGAGCACGCCTCGGGCGACCTCATCACGACTGCCCAAGGAGGCACACTCTTGTTCTCCTACTCACCTGATGAGAGGGCCGCCGGCGAGTATGCGCTGGTGAGGATCTCCGCACGGCCCAGCGAGTTCCACGGGGGTGTGGCCACGCAAACACCGCCAGCGGGGAGCCCCACGCCATCCCCCGAGGGCGAGGGAAGCGGTTTGCCCTCCCACGAACCTGTTGCCCCCAGCAGCACGAGCCAGCCAGCCCCGTCGAAGAAGTCGGGCTCGTTCGCCTTCTCCTTCCTCAAGACGGTCTTTACACTGACCCTTGTTGTGCTTGCAGCGTACATGATAGGCTGCACCTACTATAACGTCCGCGTCAAGGGCATCCATGACTTCCCCGACATGATCCCGTTCATTAACCACTTTAGGGCGTGCGGCCGCATGGTGCAGTTGTGCTTTGCGCGCGCGACTGGCCGTCCCATGTCGCGTCACACGGGTGAGTACGACTCCCTCGACGAGCACGACTTTTACAGGTGATGGCTTCGGGCATCATCGTTGTGAACTAACCACCACAAGAACAACCATAACAACAGCAGTAACAGAGAATTACAAGGGGTCCCCCCCCCCCTCCCCCAAAGATGCAGCAGTGGTGGCAGGTAAATCGGCACCGCAGCTGCCGTGTCTCTGCGCGGAAGAGGAACAAGGAAACCCATCGAGCCGCTAGGAGTGATGATGAGGGAGGGACACTTACCCCTCCCCCCCCCCTCTTTGTTTGTTCCCTCCTTGATCCCTGTGCTCTCTCTCTAACTCTCTCTCTCGCGCGTTCGTTGTCTGTACACGTGCACCTCCTCCCCATGGTGCTCTCCAGGTTGAGTGACAAGGCAAGACGTTAGGATAGTAGACGGACACGTTTAACCGCAAGTTCATTCTCTTTCGTTCTTTCCTTCTCTGTTGAGATTAGTCCGCTGTGATCCTCCCCGCTCCCCTCTCCGCGATGAGCCGCTCATCGACCTGGGCATGCAGGTGTGGTGGAGTAGTCGCGCGCGGCGGCAACTGCGGCGCGCTGGTGGAGTCGCGGCGGTACATTACGCGGTTGTACACGTCCTACTACAAGGGGGAACTGTTTCCCAGCCAGATGGTCCCGCAGCGACAGCACCTTCCTCGCGGCGTTCGCCCGTCCGACGCACGCAAAGGCGTCTTTGCTGTCTCGGCGCCGGAGTTGCGCACCTCCAGACGCCCCGACACAGCAACAGCAGCAACAAGCGGGGCCGCGTCGGGGAGTGGGGAGACCGAAGGCGTGGCCTGGGACGACGCCGACGAGCAGCGGGGCGGCGACGACCTCACCGTGACAGAGAGCGCGCGCACCGCGGCCTCCCTGCAGCACCACCACCAGCGTGACAGCAGGCCGTACGTGCCGCTCTCGGAGGTGGCCAAGTTGGAACTACAGGCGGACTACCTCACCGAGGGGGGCCTCTTCCAGGAATCGCTGGAGTACTATGGCGTCGTCGCCAAGGCGTACCAAGCTGCCTATCCCGAGAACCACGCCCAGCGCATCGGCATTCTGCTGAAGCTGGGTGGCGCGTTTCGCCGCACGGGCCGTCTGGAGAGCAGTCTTGCGGCACTGGAGAAGGCAGCCAAAGGCCTTGACGAGAGTCAGAGCCCGTCGTTGGAGCTGATTGTCGAGGCGCTGCTGGAGACGGGTCTGACAAAGGAGGCGATGGGTGCTGCGAAGGAGGCAGGCGCCGCGTACGAGGAGGCCGTGATCGTCGTGAATCTCTACCACAACTTTGGGGAGTCGCACAGGATGTTGCGGCTGCTGCCTCGCCTCGGCCGCCGCTTCAATCTGAACTTTGAGCAGAAGTTTCTGTACTTCTCTCCCTTTGACTACGATCGCACCTTCGCCCTTGTGGACCAGTGCCTCTCGCGGGCCGAGGCGGTGTACCGCACGGCGAGCGATGGTGAGGGAGTGGTGCGCGTGCTGCAGCAGCGCAAGGAGCTCGTGGACAAGAAGTTCTTCAACATGCGCGACTTTGCAGGCCGCATCCACACCATGCGTGGCCACTGGATGCGGCGCGCTGGTGTGCTGACGAACGCCCCCACTCCAGACGAGCTGCTCCGCTTCACCCCGACCATCCACCAGGTGCACCGCGACTTCAAGTACGAGCTCAACACCCCCATTGGCCGCGAGAGCGAGGTGCAACCCGGTGTGAACCGGACGGTCATGGATATGGGCAACCCTTACCGTCGCACGGGCAGGCGATCGCAGAAGATGCTGCGTGACGCCGACTACAACTACGCCAAGTATGTGCGCAATCGTGAGTTTGGCGAGTGAGCGACGCGAAAGGGAAAGGGAATGGGAGTCGGCAGCATGAGCGAGAGAGAGAGGAGCTGTTTTGCCGTCATTGAGGATCCCATGGTAGCTTTGGCCCATCCCATCCCTTCTTCCTGCTCCCTCCCCTTTTCCTCTTCGTTCTTGTTGTCGGTGTTGTCGGTGTTGGCTCGCCTTGGCCTTCTCTCCTTCTCTGTGTTCTTCTTCTGGTAAAGTCAATCATTCCATGACACACAGAGGCGTTGGTGAAAGAAGAGGAGGATGATTCTCGTAACATGGTATGGCATAGGATGTTCTCCAAAGTGGGGTACACTTGTCTGCCTGCGCGCAAAAACCGAAAGCACGCCTGTCGAAGGACAACGAATAGAAGAAGGAATGCTGCACTTCTTCCTCTATGCATTCACTTCTCCCCTCCTCTCCTACTGTTTATGGTGTTTACTGCCTCTGTAGTAGAGATTGACAAAGCTAAAGTGCACATGTCAAGTGCGCAGTACGCGAGTGGCGGCGCTCCGCCAAACTATCTTCGCCTGAAGCGGTACGGCCGCACGATCTTCCTTCCCTGTGACTTCCAGCAGGACACTGTCCAGGCAATCAAGGAGCGGGTTGAGAAACTGACGAATCGAACGTTTTACACCATTCGACTGTACTTGGGCAAGCAGAACCTGGACGATGCGCTCACGCTCTCCCACTGCGGCATCGACGCGAACGGCACCGAGCTGACCATGGTCCACGCCAAGGGCAAGAACGCGGATGGTGGGCTTGTCTGGGAGTCCGTTGAGGAGGCCATGCGACCTCCCCCACGCACGGAGTCGATCAACGAGGGCGGCACCGCAGGTGAAACCGGTGTCAGTGTGGACCGCAGCATCCCCACTTCCCCCGGCCCCACCCGCGTGGGGTTCACAGATGACGTTGCTGTCGCCTAAAGGGGCATATATGCAACGCGCGTGTCCCGTTGGTGGCAGAACCGCTCCTTCCATCAATCCCACCCATCACAGTCCGTCTCAGTCTTCTTCCGCTGCCAACTTGTCGATGTACCATGTACCATGTACTCTCCTAGCTGATTCTCTGAGGGGCATACACCGAAAGCAACACATATGTAGCGCATAACGTTGGGCGTTGAGGAACTTGCATCATCGTTGCCCCGATGCGTTGACAGATCGGTTTCTTCGTCTGCGCTCGACAGAGCGACCTCCCTCCTCCCAGCCGCCTTGACAATCTGCTCGCTCCTCCTGTCACATCCTTCTTGTCTCGCTTCTCTTTCCTTAACCCTTCCTGCTTCTTGATGCGGCGCAAAAAAAGACATTCCACGTGCGGAGCGAGTGGGTGCTGGTGATGACTGTCATGGGCAATGAGGTTGACGAACGCATCGTGGCCGAGGCGTTTCGTCGGGCACAGCTGTCTGGGCGTGCTGTTCCTGTTCTGGCCGACTTTCCGTCCACAGTCAGTCGTGATTCCGTGGAGTCTCTCTACCTGCCGCATATCGACGCGGAGCTGGCACGGCGCACCGGGCCGGTGAACCATTCGCGGCCGTCACTCGCAACCTTCCCTGGCAGACAGTGCCGAGGCGATGATGGCGATGGAGAAGATGCTGCCCCCATCACGTGGGGTGGCGATGGCATCGCGGCGATGCTTGTGCTCGAAGAGTTCCACATGTGAACTCCCTTTCGTAACGTGTGTGTGTGTGTTTCCGGCATTGCGATTCACTGGGCTCAGTGTCTCTTCATCCGATCACCACTTGCTCGGCAACTCGGCACCGACACGAAAAGCAGAGATCGAGGGAGGTGGAAGTGAGTCCCAGTGCTCGTGTCCACAGGTCTCTGTATGACTTGATTGGGAGATGGAGGAGGAGACGTGAGCACCAAGAAGGATACCCCTCCCCAGCCTCTCCCGCTGTACTCACCTTCCTCATAGATCACTTGTGATTCCCTCTCTCCTTTCCTTGCTGTCGTAGACAGCCTGACAATACGCTTCTTTGGCGAGTCTCCTCTCTCTTCTTCCTACTTGACTCGCGCACATTGCCCCCCCCCCCCCCCCCGTTCTTGGATTTGCATTGGTCCACATTGCCTCTCTCTTCCTTCTTGAAAGGCCTACCTTCGTCTGCTTTCCTCTGGGCACTATATCGACAATTAGGAGAACAGGCGAAGCAGCAGCACACACGCGTTCGGCACCGATGGACGTGGACACGCTTCTCGCCCGGCAGATGGAGCTGCACACATCCGTGCGCCGGCCACCCAAGAGCGCCGGGCAACTCTCCGAGCTGCACGAGACGATGCGCAACTACCACCACTACTTTGCAAAGCTCAAGGCATTGGGGGAACAGCTGCACACAGACACAGAAACCGTCTTCCAATGCTTCATGTACATCAGCATGGGTGGAGCCGTCAGCTTCGACAAGCAGCACGAGGACGGATCGGTGCCGATGCACCAAGCAAAGGTCCTGGCGCGGGCCGGTGCAATCAAACTGGAGCCGGCCGTCCGCGAAGCCATCTCCGTCAGGGAGCTCATGGTGTACGTGGGGCTCAGCAAGGACCTGCGCACATCACTGCGCGTCAAGGTCGAGGACGGCAACGACCTCCTTACGGCGGAGAAGTCCGTCAGCGAGGCGCTAGAGTATCTTGACTACATCTGCCGGCTGTCTGGCGGGGACCCGGACCGTATGTTTGCCTTCTACATGGTCGAGGAGGCGTCTACGCTGGAGCGAATGCTCGAGGAGGCCGGCGCGTGTTCGCCCACCACCACCGCGTCTCGTGGTGAGTGCAGCCCGACACGCAACGGAGCGTCACCACTGGCCGCGTCACTGACAATTGGCGGCGACACAGCAAGCTCCGGGCGTGATTGGACACTGTCCAGTGCCAGTGGGGGCGGCCGCGGGGCAACAAGTCCCATCACACAGACCCATGGTGGTGAGAGTGCCGGTGCAAGTCCCTCCATGGTGCCGCTCCCGTCCCCACTCTCGCCACTGCCCGAGGCGCTGCGACAGCAGGCGACGGCAGCGGTGGACACAAAGGCCAACGCTGCCAAGCGGGTCAAGGCGGCGCAGACGGTGCTGGACTGGTTGACGGCCGTTCCCACCGACTTTTTTGCGGACCACACGGAGGCTATTCTGAAGAGCGTGGGCCATGCATTGTCGGCGCTCGTCGCGGAGAAGCGCTCGGCCCTCTGCCGCGCCGGCTGCAGCACGATTGCCCTACTCATCCAGCGACTCTCGGACGAGCCGTACTTTGCCGAGCACCGTGACGGCGGGATGCTGGTGTCCCTACTTACCGAATGGACCCAGGCGTTGTGCAAGGGCGTCTACGTCACCGTCGCCGCGATATCGAACGCAACCGACCTCGCACTGCGCGAGCTCGTCCTCTGCAGTCGCGGCCACGTGGCGGTGGTCAAGGCGGTGCTGTCCGCCCTGCAGAGCGGCACGCAGACGGAGCTGCGGCGAAAGTGCATTGGCTACCTCGCCTTGTGCGTGGTGGCCGCGTCGTGCGCGCGGGAGCGAGAGGACGGCGCGGCGTCGCGCTCGGCCGACAAGAGCACGAGGACTGGGGAAAACGGGTGCTGCGTCAGCTTTGCCGCGTTGCTGGTTGCTCCCGCCCAGCAGTACGTGCAGGTGGGGGACTCCCCCAGCCGAAAGATGGCTCGCGCTCTCTGCGCCATACTGCGTGCCGTTTGCCACCTCGCCGTGCCCATCGCCGACCCAAAGAGCGAGAGACTCATTCAGCTAGAGAAAGCGCAAGTCCTGCCCTACCTCGAAGAGCCGCGAGAGCTGGAGCGGGTCCTGTTCGAAACCAACAACTTTGTCTCCTCTATGCGCCACGGCAACGCGACGCCGTCGTCCTCGTCCATCGTCACGAGAGCACCGGGCTCACGGCCTGTGAGCAGCAGCAGCAGCAACGTTGTCCTTGGCGACCACGACGCGTTCAGGCAACTCGAGGAACGAACACGGACGACTGGTCCCGCCACCTCTGTAGATCGCAAAGGCGTCCGCCCGGTGCTCTCGTCGTCGTCACCGTCGCCGTCGTCGGGAGACAACGCGGCGCGCGGTGAGGCCCCGGTGGATTCCAGTCCTCTTGGGCGGCAGTACGACACACAACCCCCCTCGTCATCACCAGCCACCAAACACGCAACCATCTCCGCAACGCCACTGACGGATGCCCATCCTGCTCCGGTCAAGGCAGCGAACCACTGCCCGGTGTCGCTGCCGCCCATCTCCCGTGTCGGCATGGCGGACAAGGACGGCAACGTGTTTGACACAAGCGTCTCCCTGGCAGCCGCTGGCGAGGAGGACGAGGAGGAGTCCGATGGCGAGGAGGATGCCGACGACGCGGAGGGGCCTGATGGGTGCCAGGTTGGAACCGACACGGCCGCTGCTGCTGCTGTGGCGGGGCTACTGCCTCCGCGGCGACACCCGAGAACTTCCCCGGGCGACGCCCCGCTAGGCAAGGACGAGTGCTCGCCACCGTCTCATCTTGAGTCGGGTAGCAGCAGCGGCTGTGCCGGGACCGAACGACTGCTGCCCTTGTCGCTTCGCCCCAGTGTGAACCGAAGCCCAAGCCCGCAGCATGCCGGCAGAGGTGCGTCCCAAGAGCGTGGCGCGACTGCCAAGGCACCGGCGCTGCCACCCGCTGAGCGGCGACGAGTGTCCCCAAGTGGTGGTGGTGGTGCCGCACCATCATTAAGTCCACGGGAAGAAGCAGGGAAGGCGACAAGCGTTCCGCGGCTTAGTGACTCGCTGCGTCGCAAGATTGAGCTCCACCAGCGCTGAGTCCTCGCACCAAAGACACCTGAGAGAGGAGGAGGAGGAGGGTAAGGGGAAGGATAGACGAGCATCTCCTCTTTCCCTCGCCCCCCTCCCTTTATGTACACTATCCCTGACACTCCTTCACTCTCTTCTTCTTTTGTTTCTGATTCTGTGTATTTCCCCTTCATAGATTTGCGAGGGGTGGGGATGTGGTGGGCCTCGGGCAGTTATCGCAGCCCGCTCCCTCCCCCCTCCCCCCTCCCTCCGCCATCCCAAAGAGTTGTTTTACCGACGAGGTGGTGACTGACCCTCCTCTGCCCGTCTCGGGAGGGGAGGGGGAGAGGGAAACACAGAGAGATACCTGTTACACTGAAGATGCCACAAGCCACAGGGCGAGAAGAAGGAAGGAAGGAATGGAGCGGGGGGCATCGGACTGAATCGGGTGCATTCACTGGTGCGCTCCTCCCTCGCTCACTCTCTTCGTGCGTGGGATAGTGGTAGCGTTCATCGTGTGTGAAACCTTAGCGTGTTGTCTTGCTGCGTTTTTCTTCTTCTGTTTTCGTCTCCCTTGCGGTAGCGAGTGATGCAGCTTGGCGAGCCGGCGCGCAAGAAGCTCAAAGCGGAGGCGAGGGGCGATGTCCCAGGCGGACCGCCTGCCTCAACGCTGCCATGGGTGGAGAAGTACCGACCACGGACACTGGCCGAGGTGCAGTCGCAGGAGGAGGCCGTGGGAGCGCTGCGCGGATGCCTCAAGGAGGGAGCCACGATGCCCCACTTTCTCTTCCACGGCCCTCCTGGGACGGGCAAAACAACCACCATTCTCGCCGTGGCGCACGAGCTGTTCGGCCCCGACTACATCCACGCCCGCGTCCGCGAGCTGAACGCGTCCGATGACCGAGGCATCAGCGTCGTGCGGGAGAAGATCAAGGTCTTTGCGCAGGGCGCCGTGGGCAGCGTGACCGCGGGCACCGTGCAGTCCGACGGGAAGACGTACCCGGTGCCACCCTTTAAGCTGATCATCCTTGATGAGGCAGACGCTCTGCTGCCAGACGCCCAAGGCGCGCTCCGTCGCATGATGGAAGACTTTAGCGATGTCACGCGGTTCTGCATTTTGTGCAACTACGTGAGCCGCATCATTGACCCTATTGCGAGCCGCTGCGCCAAGTACCGCTTTAAGCCGCTTGTGAAGGAGATGCTGTTCGACCGAATCCGCTTCGTCGCGGCGGCCGAGGGCATCACGCTGTCCGACGCGTCCCTCAAGGCCCTCGACACGGCCAGCGGGGGGGACATGCGGCTGGCCATCATGCATCTGCAGTCGGCCCAGAAGGCCAGCGGCAGCGACCTCTCGCGTGAGGACTTTGTGTCCGTGTCGGGGTCCGTGCCCGCTGCCGTGATGGAGGTCTACGTCAAGGCGCTCGTCTCCCGCGACATGAGTCAGATGCTGCACGAGACAAAGGCTCTGGTGGCACAAGGCTTCGCGGCGGCCCAGGTCCTGACGCAGCTGCACACGTTCTTGACGGGGAAAAGCTGCCCCTTGGGCTCTGTAGAGCGAGGGAAGATGATGCTGAAGCTGTGCGAAGCGGAGAAGCGGCTCTCTGACGGCGGTGATGACTACCTGCAGTTGCTCGACATTGGCAGTGCCATGTGCAACGTGTGAGTGCGCGTCAGCAACAGGATGAATGGGAGAGTGGGGAGAGGGATGACGGGAAGGAATCAAGAAAAGACAATAAGCTGTCAGCCCACACCACACACACCCTCCCCCCTCCATCTGCACTGCATAGAAGAACAGAGAGAATCAAACGGGTCCTTCATCCTTCCCCCATCCCCGCCCCACCTCTCTTCCGATATCATAGAGAATCTCCCCCCACCCCCTTTGCCTCTATGCAAACAGAACAATCCTGTCCACACCTCACTTCCCTGCCGTGATGCTGTACCACGCAGAAGATGTGCGTGTGTGATCTAGGTGGGTAGTAGGCGTGAGCGTCGCGATGGCGGTGTCTCTCCACCAGTGGTGACACTAGGACTAGGAGTATGCTCCCTCCCCCGTGGAATCGTGCACGGCTATGAGGACGCCGCGTCTGGGCACATCTTCTCTCTTTCCGCGTTCTCCCTGTCAACCCACAATAAGCACAAGGACACAGCTCCGGCTTCCCCTGTGTTGATTTCCCTCCCTCTTTCCTGTAGTTGCTACGCTTCGCACGTGTGTGTGTGTGTGTGTGTGTGTGGGAGTGTCCTTGTCAACTCACACATGCAAACACACGCAGGAAACATGTCTCAGCAGCCCTCCAGCAACGCAGGCGATGTGCACACCTGCCACGTGAAGGACGCTCCCTCGTCTTCCCACGCGGCACCGCCTGGCACGTGCACCGCTGCTGACACTGCTACCGCTCGCCCTCATCTCCCCACGGAGAACCCCAGATCGTCACCGGTGTCGACAGAGAAGTTGGTTCACCTCAAGAAGCCCATCTACAAGTATGGCAACACGCAGGAGGAGGGGCCGCTCTCCGCGCGCGGTGCACCAACCGTACCGGCGGTCTCTGACGAATGCATCGCAAGGGAGCCCGAGCGAACGGGGGTGCGGAAGAATCTGCCCGATCTAGCACTGCGCAGCGGTCCCGGCAGCACGCGCGCACAGCACCCGCACCAACAGCAGGAACGGAACCAACTCCCGCAGTTTCTGTCCACTTCCTCAGACTCCCGAGCTCATTTGTCCGGACAGAGCACTCCCACACACACCTCGTACAGTCGAAGCTATCCTCTCACGACTGTTGAACACAAAGTGCCCGACAGCAAACTGGCGGTAAACCGTTCCGTGCAGACGACATACGCGACCCCGTGGAACGCCCACAGTAAGGTTACCGCAACATATGCCAAAGAGACGCTGCCGCGGATCGATACGCAGAAGAAGAACAAGTTTGACTACCTCAGCGAAGGTGTGAGCCTCGCGCAGGTGGAGCAGCGGCGCTCCCCGGCAAGACCCGAGGCGGTGACAGCAGACAGCGCGTGCGCCACGGCGGCCGTGCGCGACAGAGCCTGCACGGGGCAGGGAGGCACCAGCCCCTCACCCATCGACGAGCAGCGGTCCGCTCTGGCAGCACCGAGGACGCCGCCATCTGCGGCGCTCGACACCGAAGTCGCCATGGTCACTAGCAGAGGCACGAAGACAGTGGCGAGTCCGCCGCCGCCGCCGCCACCACCGGCGACACCTTTCTACGCAGGGGACGGCGACTTAAAGGAAGATCTGCTTGCTGTGCTCCACACCATCGACTTTGCGCGAGCGTCGGAGGAGCTGCATCAGTTTAATGCCTCCGACTTCAGCGCCAAGACGGAGCTCCTCAAGTGCCTGCTGTTTTTCCGTGTCGCCGCCACCGACCAGGCGTGTCTCACGGTGGGGGACATCCATCAACTGCTGCTCCTCTTCACCCCCTGCGGCGTGCTGCTGCAGGAGGCAGCCGACTTCCTCTGGGAGGAGTGTGACCACCGCACCAGCCTCTCTCTCGCCGACTTCATCTGCTTCGGCATCCGCCTTCGGGACCGTCTCGGTGACTACGCCGAGTTCGCCTCCCTCGACGACAGCGCGAAGCTCATGAGGACATACGCGCGTGTGTTCCCGCGCGAGCCGCCGCTGCCAGCTTCCGAGACAGAGAAGGCCCGGCAGCGCCTCGAAAAGCTCGCGACGGGTCGGCTGGAGGCAGTAGACGGCGACACGAGAGCACTGCGCACGTACGAGGTTGTCTTCCTCGCGGACTACCACGAAGACTTGTACCAGCGCGGTGTCTTGTCGCGCGACCAGGTGGCGGACATGGTTATGGCTGGCAACGCCGTTGCGGGCGGGGACCTGTGCGCTGACCTCCAGCGCTTCCACGAGGAGCTCTACCATAAATCATTCCATCCGAGGAACGAGGTGTCGGTACAGACTGAGGCGGCGTCCCAGATTGCCGGTCGCGACGCGGCCAACAACACACCATGCCGGTGGAGCGATGACCAAGCAGCGAGCGGCGACATGCACTATAGCCCGTATCCCCTCTCTGATACTCAGCACACGGCCGACGACGAGGACGAGCAGAAGGCGACTCACAAAGGTACCTCGCATCGCAGCACGCGTGAGGCAAGCAAGTCGCGCCGGCGCAGAGGCAAGGCCAAGTCGGGTGGAAGGGGAGGACACCATGGCAAGACAACAGAAGAGCGTCCGTTGTCGTTGCAGGCCTCGGGCTCTAGTTCGCGGCGGCACGCAGCCAACCCTGAGCCAAGCATGCGTGCATCATCTCGTGGAGGACGGCCCTCGTTTGACTTGGAGCGCCAACCGAAAGGAAGCAATGTAAAGTATCTGGGACACAGCATCCAGGACGACTACGCGGAGCGCGCGCTACAGGACACCCGCCTCATCTATTTGCTGCAAGCCAACTATGTCTAGTATCTTTCCCGTGCTTTCTCTTCTCCCTTTATTCTCTTTGTGTGTGCACTTTGGCTCTCCCCATGTGTACGTTGACAAACGCTTTGTTTTCCATTCTCGTGCTCTCTTCTGGAACATGCATGTGATCCTCCTTTCCTTTCTCCGAGTATATATATATGTAACTAAAGTGACTCCTCCCTTTCTCCTCCCTCACCCTTGGCATGATTCGTCTTGTCGATCTATTTTTCTTCACCACTACGTCGCCAACACACACACACACACCTACTGCTTTCCTGTTCCATTCCCCGTGTGTGCTTCCCGTGCTGTCATATCCGCCCTGCAGACACATACCGATTGACGAGAACAGACGCCGACATCTCTTCGGAGGCAAATCGAAGGAAGAAGACAAGCGAAGTGAAGCTTAGGGAACGTTTCCCGTGCGTGGAAGGAGGTGAGGCCTCGCCTCGCCTCGCCTCTCTCTCCCCTTTAACCCCACAAACGACTCTTCTTTGCCCACTTCCTCTCTGTGTGTGCGCTGCCAAACTGCTTCTCCCCCCTTCCCCCTCCGCTTCTTTCCTTTCCTCTCCCTCTCGCTGCTGTCAAGAACGTGTGTTTCCTGCCCCACTCCCCTCTCCCTTCTCCCCGTGTGTGTGTGTGTGTGTGTGTCAACAAACACGTTTTCGAGAGAAGCAGGGCCCCTGACACTCTCCTTCGAGTCCTTCGAGTCCTTCGAGTCCTTTCTCCCGTGTGTCATACAGAGACTCAAAACACACACGCATAGCAAGAGAAAAAGAAAAGGGGAAAGCTAGCGGGCTTGTCGCCTGTGTTGACGCCATGAGTGACCCCAAGAACGACTCGGGGAGCAACGCCAACGGGCAGAATGACGTTGATGAAAGCATGTTCAACACAGACGTCGACATGGACGCGGAGGTGGAGAGTATCCGTCGCCAGGTTGACAGTCTCCAAGAGGATCTGCAACTGAAGCAGCTCCAGGACAACGCTGCCAAGGACGAGGGCACACGGAAAACTGCCGCGGTAGCCTCCACGACGACCAGCGCGGCACCAAAGGGCAACTCCTCCATCTTCCTCAACGGCCTTGACCCTCGCACGACGGACGCCGACCTGCGCGTCTTCTTCGCCGCGTGCGGCACTGTGGTGCGGCTGACGCTGTTGCAGGATCGGAACACGGGCCGGCCAAAGGGCAGCGCCTACGTCGAGTTTGAGAACCCCGACCAGGCCCAGGCAGCGCTTCTGAAGGACGGCCAGTCCCTGCACGGGAAGCCGCTCACGGTGATGATGAAGCGCGACAACGTGCCGGCATTCCAGCGCGGGGCGATGGCCGGCGCGCGCGGGGGTGGCTTCTACGCCGGGGGCGTTCGCGGGGGCCGTGGGGGGCCAGCGGTGAACCCGCAGCTTGCCGCCATGGCCACCATGATGGAAATGATGATGGGTGGAGCCGGCGCCGGCTTCGGTCCGTACGCGGGTGGTGGCGGACGTGCCCGGGGTGGAGTCCGCGGACGGGGACGGGGCCGCGGACGCGGTGGGGACTCCTACGGCTAAGAAAGCAGTGTGAAGGGGGATGCCCCGAGGATGGGCAGTCCGAGGCTGTCCTCATCTCCCCGGCTCTTCTGTTTCCAACCTCGCTCCACCCCACTCCCTCGTGACGCGAGCAGCCAACGAGCGGCCACGGCGATGCCTACACTAAAAAGCAGTCAAAACAAACAAAAAAAAAAAGAGAAGAAAGTATACCTCACCCACAAAATGAGAAAAGGGCTATGATACAGTGCAGCATCAGGTTATTATCCTGTCACCCTCTCAAGGAACCTCGGCAGGTGGAGAGGTGCACATGCGCAGGCACGGACAGAGTGCTCTGTGCATATGATGTATCCACAAGGGGGGAGGGGTCGGGCTCCCTCCCGTCCCCTCCCGACGCGTTTAACGCGGCTGGAACCTGCCGTGTAGAGCTCGGTCGAAGCCGAAGCCGACCGTGCTCTCTTCCGCAGCTCCGCACGATAACGGTGAATGGCAGCACTTCTCTTCCTCTCGTTCTCATACACACTGCGCTTTTCGGTGCTGTCTTCACAGTTCCCCCGTACCTCCCACGCGCATGCAGTCACTGGAATACCGAACAAAAACACACAGATTCTCTCTCTTTTAGCACCGCAGAGCCATTCACGCGATTATCCGCATCACCTGCGTACTCCACATGACCGCTCGTAAACTGCACTGCGAGGTCCCCGTGCCGTCCGACCTGGCTATTGCCCAAAGCGTCGAGCCGCTCCCCATCAGCTCGATTGCGGAGGCGGCCGGCATCCTGCCTTCCGAGCTATGCCCCTACGGCACCACTCGCGCCAAGGTACGCCTCAGTATCCTGGAGCGCCTCAAAGATAGCGGCAACGGCAAGTACGTTGTTGTCGCTGGCATGAACCCGACCTCGCTTGGCGAGGGCAAGAGCACCACCACAATTGGCCTCGCGCAGGCCCTCGGTGCCCACCTCGGCCGACCAACCTTTGCCTGCATCCGGCAGCCATCGCAGGGTCCGACGTTCGGCATCAAAGGCGGCGCCGCGGGCGGGGGCTACAGTCAGGTGATTCCCATGGAAGACTTCAATCTGCATGGCACGGGCGACATACACGCCATCACGGCGGCGAACAACCTCCTCGCCGCAGCCATTGACAGCCGCATCTTCCACGAGAGGACCCAAGACGATGCCGCGCTGTACCGCCGCCTCACGGCCGACCTGACGGACTTCACGCCCATCATGAAGAAGCGGCTGGCGAAGCTGGGGATCAACAAGGAGAACCCCAACGACCTCACTCCCGAGGAGCGCGTGCGCTTCGCCCGCCTCGACATCGACCCCGACACCATCTCCTGGCGGCGCGCCACCGACGTCAACGACCGCATGCTGCGCGACATCACCATTGGCCAGGGCAAAGCGGAGAAGGGAATCACGCGGCGAACCGGCTTCGGCATCTCCGTGGCCTCGGAGGTGATGGCCATCCTGGCCCTCGTGGAGAATCTCAAGGACATGCGCCAGCGGTTCGGCGAGATTCAAGTCGCCAAGAGCACAAAGGGCGACAGCATCACAGCCGAGGACATTGGCTGCGCCGGCGCCATGACGGTTCTCATGAAGGACGCCATCGAGCCAACGCTGATGCAGACGCTGGAGGGGACGCCGGTGCTGGTGCACGCTGGGCCGTTTGGCAACATTGCTCACGGCAACAGCAGCATTGTGGCGGACCGCGTGGCCCTCAAGCTGGTGGGGCGTGACGGCTTCGTGCTCACCGAGGCCGGGTTCGGCGCCGACATGGGCTGCGAGAAGTTCTTCAACATCAAGTGCCGGACGAGCGAGCTGAAGCCGGACGCGGCCGTTCTTGTCGCGACCGTGCGCGCGCTCAAGTACCACGGCGGCGTCGACCCAAAGGACGCTGGCGTGGAGAACCTTGAGGCGCTGCGCGTGGGCAGCAGTAACCTCATCCGCCACATCACGAACCTGCGCAAGTTTGGCGTGCCCGTGGTTGTTGGCCTGAATCAGTTCTCTAGCGACACCGCGGCGGAGCTGGCGCTGGTGAAGGAGCTGGCCATGGAGGAAGGCGGCGCCTTTGACGTTGTCGTCACGAACCACTGGGCCAAAGGCGGCGCTGGTGCTGCCGACCTCGCGGAGGCCCTGGCTCGAGCCGTGTCCGCGGCACCGTCGGAGTTTAAACTCCTGTACCCTGACTCGATGCCGCTCAAGGAGAAGATTGAGACGGTGTGCAAGGAGGTTTACGGAGCGGCCGGTGTGGAGTACCTGAACGATACGGAAGAGAAGCTCGCCGACTTTGAGCGGTGCGGCTTCGGCAAGTTTCCCGTGTGCATGGCGAAGACGCAGTACAGCTTCTCGCACGACCCCGAGCTGAAAGGCGCGCCGTCCGGCTTCATTGTGCCGATCCGCGACGTGCGAGTCAACTGCGGCGCGCGCTTCATCTTTCCCTTACTGGGCGACATCTCGATCATGCCCGGGCTGCCAACGCGACCAGCGTACTACGGCATTGACATTGACTGCGACACGGGGAAGATCGTTGGCTTGTCGTGAGAACAACGAAAACAAAAACAACAACAAAGAAGAAGAGCCCCCTTCAGCACGCGTTTGCATGTCTCCCCGCATCTCCTCGTAGTTACTTCTTCTTTCACTCTCTATTCATTCTCGACTTTCACCTTTGACTGTTCGTGCTGGAAAAACGCCTTGAATGACGCGCTGCCCGCGTAATATAACCAAAACGACCCTCTCTCTTCCCCCCTCTCTCTCCCCCCCCCCCCACACACACACACCTTTATCGACATACATCTTTGCGGCTACACACCCGCCATCACTCCAAACCAAAGAGTAACCGACAAACACACAAACTATCCGCGTCACAAAACCAGTTTCTCCTCTCATTTCCCTCTTCCCCTCCCCCTTCCCGTTGCGTGCACCACTCTGACGTCAAAATGGTTTGGCAACCGGGAAAGAGAGGGGAAAGGAGGGAGGGAGAAGGTGAGGCAATACTTCTAAAACGCGTTGTCTACCGCCGCTATTGGTACCCCCCTCCTTACCAAGTTGAGACCTGCGCAGAAATGCACCTGCACTATGTACTCTTACCCCCATTCCTCCTCATCCTCGTTCACTTTCTCTCTTTCTTTCCAGTTTCGCTTCTCCTTCCAACAAACACCGTGCGAAGACCAGCATCCCTTCCTTCCTCTAACGTCACCACAGCCTTTTTGATACAGACCTTTGGTATCACTACTATTACGACTAGGCCGCTGCACCAACCGAGCTACACCTCCTACCGACACACACGCACACTCACACACTCGCACAAACATATGTCTCAAGTGCTGGATGAGTTCAAGGGTGCGACGGCGTACGACATTGTCGCCTGGCACCGCCCCATCGCCAGTGGCGTTGTACTCGGCTCCATCTTTGTGACATGGTTCATTTTTGTCTTCTTCGAGTACACCCTGGCCACCTTCTTCTGCCGTCTGGTGCAGCTGCTCTTCATCCTCGGTGCGGCGTCGACCTTCACGAAGCGTGCCTTCGTGTCTGCGGCGGACTTCACCGCGAGCATGGACAGGGCCTATGAGCGCATTCGGCCCATCACGCAGCGGGTGGTGCAGCAGGCGTTCAACATCCTCACCTGGCGCGACTTCAACGTGTCGGCGCAGGTGTTCATCGCCTCCTTCCTGGTGGCCTTTATCGGCAACTATGTGAGCGACTCAACGCTGTGCCTCGCTGTCGTGCTCGTCATCTTTGCGGTGCCCGCCGTGTACGAGAAGAAGAAGCCCGAGATTGACGCGCAGCTGAGCAAAGTGCAGGCGCTGTCCGACAAGTACCTTGGCATGCTCAAGACCAAGGGTGCCACCGCCAAGGCAAAGATTGAGGAGGCCAAGGAGGAGGCGGAAACCGAGTTCGCGAAGCGCAAGGATCAGTAAAGCACCCCGCCCTCGAACAGCGTACAACTGCCCTTTTCCTGTTGTTGTTGTTGTTGTTCGTTTGCTGATCTGAACAGTAGAAAGCAGCGACCTCCGTCATCACTGAAAACGCTGGTCGTGCTTCACCATTCCCAACAGCACTCGCATTGGCTTGTCACGTTGCCGGGATGTGAGTTTCTCCTCCCGGGCTTGCTGCTGTTACCCACACACACACACACGCAAACAACTTTCTGTTCATTCATTGATACTCTTCTCTTCCTCACTTATTATTATTGCTCTCTCTCTCTCTCTCGTTAATTTCCTGTCCCTATTTTACTTCTCTCCTTCCCTTGTTGTGGTTCCAGAGGAGGGATGGAGGTGAGGGAAGTGGACGCAGGGTTCGATGGGGCCCAACAGAGACTGAAACGCTAGCCGCCCGCTCACACGTGCTGCTGTCTCGCCCCATCTTCTCTCGTCTCCCCCTCTCCCCATCCCTCCATTCCTCTCTCTTCCTCTCTGGCCTGTCCAACGCCACGGCGGACGGAACTAGGGCGTTCCTCTGGAACCACTCCATTCGTTTCGTGCTCCCTTGTCCCTGGGCGTCTCTATACATATATTTCCAATACGCGGCCGTGCGGCTCCTGTCCTGCTGTACCTGTGTGGAAGACAGCAGTCACACGCCAAGTTGGGGATGGCACACCCCTCACTCTCCTCCCCGCACCCCCTTTCTCGCTTTGCTTGCCTCCACGCCACCACCATGACCTGCTCGCGCCATCCTCCTTTCCTCTCACTCTCCTACTTTGTCCTATTGCCGTTTCGAGTCCTTCTTTCTCTCTCTCCAGTGCCAAGAGGCAGACCTTTTCCTGTTCGCCACCCGCTTTCCGCGCGCACTCGCCCGACTCCCCCGAGCAGATAACCCAGTCTCCCACACCCACCCACACCACGCAAGAAAAGAAAGAGAGATTCACAGAACGGAAGAAGCTTGCGCTTTGCCGAGTTGCCTTCCCCACCTGCCTCTGCCCAGCACCACCGCCTCCAATCCCCCCTGTTCACGGTGTGGCAGAGATCGGAGACTGACCTGACGCGAAGCTGCGTGAACCTCAAGTGTACTCGCACAAACACATGAAGTGAAAGCTGTTGCTACGTTGGAAATGTCACCTGGTCTCTGACACATACACACGCACACATTCACTTCTCTTGGCGATCCTCCTCTCCTTCTCCTTCTTCCTTGGCTCTCCCTCTCACGTCCAACAGCTCTATTCACCATTACTCCAAGCACACGTGATAGCAACCCGCTGCTCAACACACATTTTGTCCATTCACCTTTCGCACTCTCCTCCCCCCCTTGTCCATTGCCATATTTCTCCCCTCGTCGTCGTCGCTGCTGCCATCATCCACCTCCCCCCTCCTCCGTTCATCCCATTTCTTCTTTGTGTTGTACCATACTGTTCCTTCACTCGTCTTAGCTTGCCTACCGGAGTGACTCGGCGTCAGAAAGGGGAAGCATCCCCCCCCCCCCTCCCACTTTCCTTTCAGTCGCGTCTCTGCTCTCCTACGGAAAGAACAGAATAGAACGTAACCTCTTCGATTGTCAGGCTCTCTTTCATTGTTGCTCTTGTTCGGTGTTTCCCCCCCCCCTTTCCATCCCCTTGTCCTCGCTGCTCATCGTAGTGTGGCACTTGCGCGCCGCCCTTCTCCCAGTAAACACGCTCTGACTTCACTTGTTTTCATCTCCCTGTCCCTCCTCAAACTTCCGTCCTCCTACTTCCTTCGCTGTTGTGCCGTCACCCCATCTTTGTTTCCCTCCCCCTCCCCCTCCATCTCCCTTCGTGTGGTGGCTGCGATGCCTGAAATCGTGTGTGTCTGGCGAGGCTCCGACGAGATTGACAGTGGCATTGACCGATTAGACGAGACCAAGGTGCAACTGCTCTTCACCAAGTTCCCGGTGGGCAGCGGGACATTCAAGCGGAACAAGTTCATTTACATCCAGTACATCGGCCCCAAGTGCGGCATCGTGAAGCGTGGGCAAGGCATCAACGAGATTGGCTCCTTCACGGACAAGTTCATGCAGGGGGTGGCTGGTTTCTCCACCACGGACAAGGTGTCGCTCTCCTTCGAGTCCCTTGTGGAGCAGTTCCGTAACATCTTCATCACCGACAGCGGCGCCTTCTCGATGGACCAGCTCCGCGACGAGTACCGCAGCCGTCTGCAGGAGGAGGAGCGTATGATGCACAAAGAGGGACAGAAGGTGAAGAAGCCCAAACCGGCACGGCCACCACAGGTGCAGGTCAAGACGGTCCCGAAGAAACCCGAGCCGCAGCAGCAGATGCCGACGGACCCCGTCGAAATCTCCGACATGACGAAGCGTGTCATGGCGTCGCTGCGCGAGGACAACGGCCCGGTGAACTGGGCCGTGTTCGCGGCCGAGCCATCGAAGCCGCGCGTCATTTCGTACGGCCGCGGCGGCATCTTCGAGATGGTGAAGAATCTCCCGGAGGACCAGTGGCTCTTTGGGCTGTTCCGCATCTCGTTCTTCATGGGCGAAGAGCGGGAGCGGCGCATGATCTTCTTCCAGTGGATCGGCAGCAAACTCAAGGCCGTTCGCTCCCCGGGCACCTCTGGCATCTACCCGGGCATGGCAAAGATGCTGGCTCCCTTCTCGTATGAAATCTACCTTGTCGGTGAGAATGACCTGAACGCGCAGGCGATCATCAACAAGTCAAAGAACGCCTTCAACAACTCGCGGAAGAAAAATGTGGAGAACAAGGACATGGGCAGCATGATCTTTACCGAGGACAACTACAAGGCCTCACTGGAAGAGGAGCAGCAGCAGACGACGACAACGTTCGAGGCGTTCCAGCAGCCCAAGCGGTCCCGCAGGAACACGCTGCCAGCGGTGGAGGAGGGCATGGAGCAGAGTTTGGCGAGTCTGAGCACCACCGTAGACGGCGCCATCCCGGAGAGTTTCGACATTAGAGAAACCATCGACTTGGTCCAGTCGAAGGAAGGGGGACTCGTGTGGGCCATCTTCGAGGTTAGATAGGTGTGACACACCTGAGCTCCAACGTGTCCCGCGCACCGTGGGAGTGACTTCTCGTCTTCCACACACTGTCTCCCTTCTCCTATTCCCCTCCCCCATGCGTTCTACACCAGCACACACGCATACATTGTGGCTGGTTGCCATGTGGGCGGGTGGGGGGTGGGGGTGAAGGGGGAAGGTTGTATCGCAAGACGCTTAGCTGCAGTGCCCGACCAGAAACGCTCTCTCCCTGACAGTCAAGCTGGCCCCGCTACGTCTGAGCCGATTCGCGCGCTCTTCTCGCTTCTTTCTTCTGTTCTTGTTGTTTCCGTTTTCCCCTTGCCTCCTCCCTGTCTCATTTTCACTGTTTCTACTGTTCCATCTTTCTCTTTTTGCTTTCTAGTTTCACTCCTTCCGTTCGTACACCGAGTTTATCTGTGTGCATGTGTGTGTGTGTGAATATGTGTTAACCTCATTCTTATGCTCGCCTGCATTCCTTCTCCCCGTTCTTCTTCTTATCCTCCGATTCCTTCTCTCACCGCCGGCTCTCCCTGGTGCTCTGTGCACACACACACACAAAAAAAAAAAAAAGCAATCACAAGAGAGGCTCTCTCAGCGTTCCCCTCCTACCCAACAGTCCCAGCTGCCAGTAAAGACGTCGTACTTTTACCTTTCCCTCTCCTTTCACCGCCTCATCCCTGGGCCCTACCTTACCACCTCCATTGTCATCGTCGTAACTACATTATATGCTAGTGGTGAAACACAATCGTCGCCGCTAGTATTGTGGTAATTGCCATCATCAATCTTTCATTCTCTTTTCGTTGTTGTCTCGTGGAGCGCATGTGGGTGGTGGTGGTGGTGGTGGGGGGGAGGGACTGCCGTTTGGTGCGGTGCAGGAACGCCCGCCCTCTGTCTTACTGCTCTGTCGTTGGTGTGCTCTCTGTCTCTCTCTGTTGCCCTTTCTCTCCCCCCCACCCCCTCCTTCTTTCCCTGCCGCCCCTCCGACAACTGGTCGAAAAGGGAAAGATACACGAATGGGTAACCCCCAAGCACGTTGTCGAGTACACTGTCTGTCTCTCTCTCTCTCTCCTCTGTTTCCCCGTCCGCAAGCCCAAAATAACATACATGTTAACAACAGAAACAAGTGTCGCGGGAATGATCCCATGACATATTGCATGAACAAAAGACATACAAGAAGAAGAGAGAAGATGGAAACAACGCCAAAGATGCCAAGCGCAGTATGGTGTTTGCCGTTTCGGCCACGCATGTGAGCAGGACGCGTGCACTTAGCCAGGCACACACACTCCGCAGCATGTCCCGTCACTCCGGCAGGTGTGCATATTTGACGGCACAGTATTGTCACAAACGTCCCTTCCCCCGATTACTCCGCCTGCACGCTCTCGTCTTTCTCGTCAAGGGTATCTCTCATCACTCTCCCTCTCCCCTACTCCACCCTCACCCCACCCTGACACCAGTCAGCGCACACACACACTCACACACATATATATATATATACCCACACACAGGATACGCGCAGTTGATAATCCCTACCCATGTACATCAGCCCGCACCCCACATCGCAGCGGACGGGAAGAGAGCCAGAATCGTTTCCCCTGACAGCGAACCAAACGGTGCCCATCAAAGGCCTCCAATACATAACTTCGCCTTCCCTCCCCGCCTCGTTGCAGAAGATTGCCGATCCACCGGCCGCACCCCGCAACATTGCCCGACCTCTCACTCGTGCAGCGGCTACCAGCTCGTGCGGCCACTCGCGACCCCAAGAGAAGTCTGTGGTGAATGCCAGCACGAGACAGCACGATTGGCAGGAACACACGAGCAACTTCTTCGCCGAGACGCTCTCCAGCATTGGCCCGTCGGCCCGCCGCCTTTTGCGCTTGGACGCGGCGGAGCCGGGGGCGGGGTGGTGTGGCGCTGGCTCCTCCGGTGAGATAGGGCCAGCGTGCGCTGCCGCTACGGTGCCACATAGTCCCCCCACCGCTCGACGAAGAAGCACGGGCCGAAAGCTGTCTGCCTTCCGCTCTGAGCAAAGAGAGGTAGGTGCAACGCAGAGAAACGCGGCCACTGCGGATGTCGTGGAGCGATTGCCCACGACGGAGGCTTCCCGCGGCACCCTGGCGGCAACGCTTGACGGCACCGTGACGAGGCGGACCTGGCCCGCCGTCGCGGGTACGGCTCGTTCCTCAACGAGACGCGGTCTGCGGCTCTCAGCAACCGACTCGCTGCCACGCCAGAAGCGACTTTCTACCGGACTTCCGCCCAACGGCATTGGTGGGTCCGCCGTGACGCGCGACCCACTCAAAGAACCACCGTTGGTTGCAACGCTACGGCAGTACCTGGATCAGGAGGTGTACCTGGCCGGGAGTGGCAGTACGGCACCGTCCGCATTGGACCACCTGGCGGCCTACCGCGAAGCCTTCGGGGCCCTGATCAGCGCCTTCCCTGGCTACTCGTCGCTCCTCAGCGACATCAAATCCGCGTACGAGAATGTGGTGCAACTGCAGGCGGAGCTCCTGACAGAGGCCTATGTGCACGAACAGAGACGTGTGGTCTCGGCCAAGGATCACATGGCCGAGCTCACGGTCCTGCAAGCACAAGTCGAGGACCTGAAGGGGCAGCTGCAGCAGTCGCACCTCGAGATGCAGCAGCGAGAGGCCAAGCGGGAGGCGGAACTCTCCGCGAAGGAGCGGCAGTCGAGCGCAGGCGCGCGCACCAGCCACTTTGAGTTGCGGCGGGACCTCGAGCGAGCCGAAGCCCGCGTCCTGCAGCTCGAGGAGATGAGCAAGAACGACATGGAGAAGATTCTGGTGCTCATTGGGGCCGTGCGGGAATGCGATCGGCGAATCAAAGAGCTGGAGGGCTCGGTGGTCAACATGTCTGGCCAGGTGGAGGAGTTGGACGAGTTCAAGCGCCTGGCGGGCGAGGCGCAGTCCGAGTTGCTTCGGTACAAGGCGAAGTACCAAGCCTTTGTGCCCGCCAGTGACTTTGAGGCGATGAAGGAGTATCTCGTCGCCGAGCTCGGTACAGCACAGTCACTGGTGAAGCGACTTCGTCGCACGGCGGCTGTGCGCGCCACCCAGCTTGACGTGATGCAGCGTCGTGTGGACTCTCTTCAGCGCGAGTCCGAGACGCTGCGAGAAGAAGGTGCGCGGGCCACGTCCTCGCCACTCTCGTCCGCGCCGGAGGGCACTGGGGAGAAGCCACCGCTGACGCCACGACCGGATTGGGCGGCCTTTGAAGAGGTCCTCCCCGAGCTCGGCGACTACGCGAGGCGGATTCACTCCTACGCGTTGCCCGCCACCGCGGACGGGACGACTCGACCGTCACGGTCAGTCAACAGCGCACCAGCCCCCACCCGACACCATCTACCGGAGCTGGGGGAGGACGGCGAGGGCGACGAGGACGGGCGGCGCGGTACAGAGGAGGATCTTGTCGTGCCGGGCCCTGATCTCACATCCATGCGCATTGCGTATCTGGTGGAACGGGTCAAGTCCCTGCTCGGGCAGGTGGCGACGCTGGAGGGGGAGAGAGATTCGGCGCTGAAGGCTGCCCAGCAAGGCCACGCGGACGACGTTGTTTGTGGCTCGCACGGGCTGGCAGGTGGTGCCTCGCTGTCCCACATGCGCTCGCACCAGCCCTCCGGCGAGCGCCACCTCAGCCTCCACCACCACCACCACCCGGGACGAGGCTCCATCACCAACAGCGGCAGCGCATCTGTTGGCAGCGGGAAGAGGCGCAGTCTGGCCGCTGGCCGCAACACAGAAGGCGACCTCGTGGCCCCGTCAGGCTATTCGGGTGTGTTCGGCTTTCCCGCGTCGGCTGCGCGCGGCCGACTACCCATGCCGCTGTTGGGCCCCGGCATGGCCAACACGGTGCCCCCTCACTTTCGCTGTGTGGGCACCGTGGATCGCCTTGTCGTGGACGTGGACGCGGGGGTGCGTGTGATTTTCGAGTTCTTCGCTCGCGTGCTGCGGCCCATGCGCGCGGAGGACGAGGCCGGCGCGTTGACTCCCCTCGACACCACGACGGTGTCTGCACGTTACCGTGATTTTCTCACCTCGGTCCTGGACCACGGCGGCATCCCACCGGCACCAGAGTCCGCCCTCGCAGGAAACGAGGCGTCCCGCCTCTCCGCCTCCGCTGCGAGGAGCCGTGTCACCACTGTGGGCTCGCCAGCGACAAAGGCGCCACCACAGTCGTTGTCTCTCGTACCTGTGGGCGGGCCTGGCGCGCTGCAAGGCTCTGCTGGGGCAACGTCACCCCTTCACCTTCCCTTCTCCTGCGCGGCTCACCTTGCCATCAACCTCGAGCACGACGCGCGCGATCCGCAGCTGACGAACCCGGCCATCTTGCTCTGCAGCTACGTGCTATCGGGGGCCATGCCCGTGCGCCTGGCCACGGAGGCCGCCTCGGTGGTGGAGCGAATCGTGTCGGACCTGAACGGTCTCGCCGCCGAGGCACAGAAGCAGCGACTGCAAAGATCGGCCGTGAACGAGTGTCTTCACCCCGTGCTGGAGCTCCGCACAGCCGACGAGCTGGCAGAGCTGCGGTCCGCCTTGGGTACCGACGGGACAGTCGACGTCATTGCGCTAACCTCGATGAGGCATCCCTTTCTCCGCACCTTGTTCTTCCAGGAATGCACGGACAACATGCTCTTCTACACCAGACTGATGCGGGCCGTGACAGAGAAGGCCCGTAGTCGCGAGGCATTTCCCTCCGAGACCGCCGAGAACTGCGCGGTCGGCGACTGCCTCATTCGCTTGGAGGACGTCGCAGCAGCCGTGGCCTCGGTGGAGCCGCTGACGCCACCCATTGTTCTGCGGGAGCTGTCGGTGAACGCCGTGAGGCGCGGGGAAGGGGACGACGGCGAAGGCGGCGGCGATGGTGTTCCGCGCGAGGTCACTGGCGATGGTGCCACTGCGGACGACGAGGCTACGCGCGTGGTGAAACTTAGCGACATCATACGGGCTATTGCAGAGGCTCCTGTTATTCGTCGCACACGCCTCAGCAGTGGATTAGAGTGCGCGTTGTGAAGTGTTTGTCTGTTCCTCTTCTGTCTTTGTTTCTCCCTCGGCATGTAAACGTACCCTATTCTCTCCCCTCCTCCCTTTCGATGGGAATGTATCATCCGCAGCTCTCACTCCAGCCCAAATCCCTATTTTTGCACTTGGAACGCCTACACTGATCGACACGAACAGGCAACACAGAAGGAAAGAGAAGTGAGTATCACGCTCCACGCAAACGGCTACGTTGCAGCGACGCTGGATCACATGATGGGAGCAGCAGCACGGACCATGCAGACCGCATGCGCAGGTGTACCCTCGTCATGGGCATTGCACATGTGCTCATACCCTGCTCGCTCTCTCTCTGGTGTTTCCTGGTTCTCCCTTGACCTTCGTCATACCCTTGACTTACCACGCACGAAACGGTCAAGGTGGTTGTGGTGAGTCGGTCAGCAGTGTATAAAACGCTCTTTTCACCTTCGCCGGTGCTATTATTGTCACTCGTAGGCATTCTCCTCATTTCATTTCATTTCCTCCTCTCTCACGTGCCGTTCCCTTCACTGCTGCTTGCCACCACGACGAAGGAAGGTCGCACGCACAGTGCGGCAGCAGCAGCCTAGAAAAAAACGGCATACACACCTCGCAGGCATGAGCAACGGCGGCTACCCGAATGACGTACTGTGGCAGCAGCAGCAGCAGCAGCAGCCGTCGCAGCAGACACAATGTGGCAATCCGTACCCGCAGCCACAACCACAACAACGCGGGTACTCGTACGGGCAGCCGCAACCACAGCAGCCCTCCCCTCCGCAAAGCCACGTGCAGCCACAGGTCTACAGTGCTGCACAGGAACTCCGCTATCCGCAGCAGCAAGGATTCACGATTTCGCCTCGGTCATGCTCGAACTATACCCACCAACCATACTACCAGGCTTGTGGGGATGTCGTTGGTGCCGAAGAAGGCGGCGTGTCCCGGAGCATACCGATCCAGAGGCCGCCGTCCGTGGTCTACAACACGCCACCGTCGGGCAGTCTCGGGACACCGCAAATTGGGAGTGCGATGTGGAATCGCACGCCAAAGGGCCACTACCCGCGCAGCGGAAACAAAAACAACACCAGTAGCCGCGGCAGTGGGGGGAGCCGGAGCCGCCAGCACACGTCGCTGGCTTCGTCACCGGGAAACAGCGTGGCAGGTGGGACATACCTGAGCAAGGAGGAGCTAGGCCAGATCACACTGGTGCCCACGCGTCCGCTCCTTAAGGCCTTGGCGAAGCAATGCAAGCCGCACGCGCCGTGGTGTGTTGGCTGCCCGCCCGGCCAAGCCCTGCCGCTCGCCAATGAACTCACGCTGTTCAGCGCGTTCCTGAGCCCAACCCCGGAGGAGACAACCCTCAACAGCGCCGCCACTGCCCTCGTGACGGAGGCCTGTCAGTGCGTCTGGCCAGGCGCAGATCTCCTGCCCATGGCGGCCACCGCGGCGGGGCAGCCTTGGACGAAGCGAGCTACGACGCACCTCTTCGCGCAGCCATCTGTCGATGCTGGCGAGGAAACAAGGACAGCAATGGTGGAGTCGATGGCCCAATGCGGGGGTAGCGTGGACTTCGCCGTGGATGAGCGCGGCATCCCTTGTGCCCTGTGCACAGACAGCCGCTCCGGCAAGCGCTTCTGCATTCGCTACGGTGAAAGAGCCGCTGTCGCTGCTACGTCAGCGCAGCTGCTGTCCGAAAAGATTGCCGGCGTCCCCACCCGACTGGCCACGCTGCGCGCTCTGCTCGCGCTCTTGGAGCAGAACAAAATCCTTGATGAATCGGGTGTGCACAAAGGGCACCTCAGCGGCGAGGCCGTTGCCGTCATGCTGCTCGCAGTCGTCAACTCCTACAGCGCCAACGACGAGCCCGACAGCGGCCGCCTCCTCCTCGACTTCTTCATGACGTACGGCTTCCAGGCGAACTTTGACTTTGTCACGCGCAGCGTCACGATCAAGGGAATGCGAACACCGGTGAGCAAGGTGCACAAGAACGCCCAGCTCGACGTGATTGACCCTGGCGACAGTGATGTCAACCTAACGCCGCACCTCGATCGCGCGGCAAACCTGCAGGCCGTCTTCAACTACTGCTACACTGCACTCTCGCAGTACCAACAAATCAGCACCAACCAGCGCCGCGCACAATCGGCCTTGTCGACCATTATCGGCGGCGAGCCCTACTGGGGACGCGTGCTCATGATGTACGAGGAGAACATTGAGCCCTTCCATGCCGCAGTCGAAGCGAAAAAAGGCGCTCTCGCCCTCAGTCTGTGATTGCAACCGCCAGCCAGCCATCCGTCACGCACTCTCATTACTTTCCCAGCGATGGTGTCTCTCCAAAAAGGTTTTGCAGCTTTAGTTAGCAACTGTGCGTGTGCCATTCACACCTCTGCTCGTCACAGATCAGTGGACGCTACCATCGAAGCATGTGTTGGTGGTGTGTGCGTGTGTGTGTGTGATTGTGTACATGTGTGCACAAGTACGCACATGTGTCTGAATGACGCCGAGAAGCTCCCTTACACTGGTACAAGATGTCTGTTAGGACTGCCACCTACCGAGTCACTAGCACCAACTTACTTCTCTCGGCATACTCTCTCCTGCTCTCTCTCTCTCTCTGTCTTCTCATTTCAACTCTATTCTAACTCTCACTACAGTCTCGCTGTTGCATCTCTGTGCTACTTTTCCGTGCTGAATGCGAGTCACTGCGAAAGATACACGAGAAGCATGTGTGACCATCTTTCAGACAGTGGCGAGCTGCACTTCTTCACCTCTCCACTCTCCACTCTCTCCCCCTTCTCGTCACACACACTGCCAAGCGGACCCGCACATGACGAACATCCACGGGCACCGTCTGCTAGTTGCTCATTCCCTTGACACTGGCCGCATCACACCTCCTCCTCCTCTACCCCCCCCCCGTCGCGCGTGTTTTACCTTTCCTCCTCCCTCTTTCACTTGCTCAGCATGTCTTTGATTGCTTCTTTGCTTGCGGCAGCCCATGCCACTCCCTGTCCCACTCCTCCTTGACTCTCACATGTGTTCCTCCGATTGCAACTTTCCCCCAACACTCTTTCCCTTTCCCATTGTGTGTGTGTCTGGAGACTGGCGTGGGACTGCCAGCGTGACTCCATTGCTGTTCCCTCCCCTTTCCCCCCCCCTATTTGCGCTCCACGTTGTCCACTGTGGCAAGTCTATCGGGCCGGGATACCTAGAAACAGATCTCTCAGTCACCATAACCACAAAAGCATCGTCTCCATTCCTGACGGTCCCACAAGGAAATGTACAGATGCGTGTTTCTCGAGGCTTCCTGCTCCGTCATCGCGCGCGCCTTCCTCTGCATGAAAGCACTGTCGGCATTCACTCAACACTCCCCTACTCTTTCCCACTCCCCCGTCCCACCTTCCTCTCTCCACAGACCATTAATCCTCCCTTTCTCGATTCCTTCCCATTGCTCACAAAACACACATAAACTAACTAACTACTCACATATTTAGCGAAAGCCCACTGACCACCATCCCCGCTCGCCCAGCCAACTCCACTCCCTCGACAGCATGTTCGCTCGCCGCGTCTGTGGAAGCAGCCTCGCTGCGGCCTCGTAT
>JASAOB010002670.1:0-37326 GCA_030849825.1 Herpetomonas tarakana | reverse complement strand
GGTGGCCAACGCCCAAGTACCGGTTGAGGATCTTGTCGTTGGTGTGGCCGGTCACCATTCGTAGGGGGCCTCTCGCGGGTCATGCCCTTCCGCGCGCAGTATCGGATCGATCCTTTGCGCACCGACGACAGTGTCATGCGTGCGTCCAACGACTGCAGCACGCTGTGCACCGTCTTGCGCATGACCTGTGCAGGTCCTCGTTGGTGAGCAGCTTCATCCTCTCTTCTGGGACTGCTGCGGGTGCTGCTGCTTGCCCTTGTTGCTGTTGGTGCGGGAGAGGGCCCCTCCACTCACTCTGTGTCGGCTGCTGCCACGGGACTGCATGTGCTTCAACAGGGCTGACGCGTCCTCTGTGGCGAGAGTGGCAATCACCTCGCACGGCGATCGGAAATGGGAGCCTTTGCCACGGGCCATCCAGGAAGGCGGACAGGGTCTGTTGAACCTGATCCGACACTAGCCACGGCGGTGGTGCTGAGGCGTGCGTGGGTATGGAGTGGGACACTGCTGCTGCGCTGTTGCGGCTCACCGAGTCCCCAGCCGGCTGCGGTGGTCCTTCTCGGGGAAACGACAACGGCGGTTCGTGTGGAGTGGCGTGTGAGGGGAGACGACGCCTGCCTCCGCTTTGTGGGTGGAGAGGGCTGTGTGACTGCGATGGTTGTGGTGTTCCCTGTGCCGCTCTCCTCCGCGTCACTGGCGGTGCTGGAGGCATGTCTCGCGCACCGTGGTGACATCCTCCTCGTCTTCTCCGCGAAGCACTACTGTACCTGCACTCTCCAGTTGTCGAGATTCCCACGCGGACAACAGCTGTAGCCTCTGCAAGTCCCTCACTGCTTCCCGTTGTGTGGTGGTGGTGGTCACAGTCCTCTTCTCATGTCCCATTGCTGTTGCTGCGCTGCTGTCCTCGCGCTCAAGGGGCAGCAAAGGTCCTGACGCCGCTGACAGTGGTGGTTTGTGGCGGTGCTGCTGGTTGGATGCCGTGGGTGGCGGGACGAGTCTGGGTTGCAAGGATGAGGGTGGGGGAGGAGGAAGGGGTTGCCTCGCCGCGTGCACGGCTTCTGGCGACGGTGGGGAGTGAGAACAGTGGCTCTCCCGTGTTCCTGTCTCCTCAGCAGTGCGGGGGTACACCACACGAGACAGAAGGAAGTCTCCCCATACAACGGCAAAGAAGGCGCCTAACCATGAAGCGAGGAGCAGGTGGTAGGTAGCGAGTGTGACCATCAGAGAGCCCACGACACCAGAGTCTCTCTTCACAAGCTACGTTGCAACGGCATGCTCACCCCCTTCATGTGTGCCTTCAGCTTTGCCATTGTAGGTGCTGCAATCCTATTCGAGCGTGGGGTGTGTTGTCGCTAAGCTAGGTGAAAGAGAAAGGTTTGGGGTAGGAAGGGGGAGGGATGAAGGTGCTTCCTCGCAGGGTCCATAACTCACGGTCTTACCCTTGCGGCTTCCACATGTGCTCGCTCTCTTCCTCTCGGTACTCTCTCTCTCCCTTCTGCTGGTCAGGACCTTCCCCAACAGTCCCCGCTCGCCAAGCTTGCGTTCTCGGACAGTCAATGCAGCGGATTCAAACCCGGGCACAACAAACGATCAAAGAGCAATGGAGAAGAGAACAATGACAACGGTGCTAGTGCTTACAGCTAGATNGAGTGGGGTGTGTTTTGTCGCTAAGCTTGGTGAAAGACAAAGGTTTGGGGTAGGAAGGGGGAGGGATGAAGATGCTTCCTCGCAGGGTCCATAACTGACGGTCTTACCCTTGCGGCTTCCATATGTGCTCGCTCTCTTCCTCTCCGTACTCCCTCTCTCCCTTCTGCTGGCCAGGACCTCCCCGACAGTCCCCACTCACCAAGCTTGAGTTTTCGGACAGTCAATGCAGCGGACTCAAACCCGGGCACAACAAACAATCAAAGAGCAATAGAGAAGAGAACAATGACAACGGTGTTAGTGCTTACAGCTAGATAATCCGCAGCTGATAAACCCAAATGCTGCAGCATTCCTGGGGTGGGGTGAAGCCACCTGTTCCCTTGCTGTGGGAAGGTGCTCGGCCTCCGTTGTGGGGGGATGGGGAGGGGGGAAATCTGGGTAGAACACTTCGGCAAATCAAGAAGGAACGGAGAAAGAACTCAAATGCATCAAGTAGTTGTGCAAAGTAGAATCAGGACTGCTTCCGTTGCTATTACTGTTGGAGCATGTTTCTTGCCTTTCTTGCGCTTGCACCACACGAACGGACAGCTCCGTTGTGGTCGTGGGTGCACGAGAACCTCACGTGGTTCCGCTGTCTCGACAGTAAAAGAGGATCAGTCACTATGTGGGAAAGGAACAACACCGTTCGAGAGATCGAGTAACAAGTAAGAGAACGCCAACTAAACTGCGGATTTTGATGTGTGTGCTCCGGGGTGTTCGTTTTGTTGTTGTGTTTCTACGGCACGAGCCATCACTTCTCCCTTCGGGGGGATCTGCCGTGGTCATGGCCACGCGGTGCCTGGCACCATTGGTCCAGACGTTGGTGGTGCCTTGCAGTGGTGAGGGGTGGGTGGACGTCGAGAAAGAGTGGGGAGATGCGAGGCTGCGTACGCGGACCTCCCGGAGCAAAGAGAAGAGAAGAGAAGGAACGGAGGAAAGGGATGGAAGAAACGGAAATGAAGAGGGAGAGAGAGAAGGAGAGAAGCAGTGAGATATCCTATCTAGTTGGCAGACTGCACAGACGGGTGTGTAGTCTCGAGCATCGAGAAGGGGGTGTTCGAGACTGGACAGCGGGGGACCACATCTCCTCCACCCTCTCCTAACCACAAACCCATTACTCCTCGAGTGCGACGGGTTGCCGTGAAAGGGAACCTTGCGGTTTACTACTTCGGCACGACTTCAGCGGTTTGCCCCCTTCACAACTATGCTTGTCTCTCCCTCGTGATTCCAGTGACTCTCCAACAAACGACGGCGCCACACGGGCACGTGCTCCTCCTCTGCGACAATCTCAGGAGTTCATCCCCAGATGGTCACCAGGGTATGATGCTTCCCTGTCACCATGGTGAGCACTCAGAGTCTGCAATACATGAAGAAGAGAAAGAAGTCGTGATATATAGTTGCTCTTTGCTCTTCACGCAAATGGCAACAGGAAGACCGCAAGTGAGCGGCCACAGGGATGGCATCCGTTGTGGAGTGTCGGTTCCGCGATCAGTGGGCTCTTCAAACAGGGAAGAGGCTGGTCGTCCCATGACACCAACCGCCACCACAAAGGAATCAGGAACAGCTGCCGGCCTCCATGCCGTGTCACGACACCAAGTGTGCCGTCAATACGCATCGTCCTCGTCAGAGTAGGATGCATGCCCTTTGGTATGCCTTCTTAGCAAGCTCCTCGCTGTCAAGGTTCATCAACGATGGCTTCAGGGAGGGGCACGTCCGCAGCAGCAGCGAGGCGTCCGTAATCTGCGTCTGCTTGAGGTTGACACGGCGGAGGCGCGGCAGGCCCATCAAGCCCTCCAAACTCGACAGCCCGTTGGAATAGCGCAAATCAACATCCTCCAGGAGAGGGCACTGTGACAGGCCGTCGAGGGAAGTGAGCTTCCGGCAGGAAGGCAGCGACAACTTCCGCAGGCGTGGTGCCCCGGCCAGCCCCCTCACGCACTCAAGGGAGTAGCAGCCGTGAAACGTGACTGACTCCAACTTGGGGCAGCTGGAGAGCCCGTCGGCATTGGTGAGGGCGTAGCAACTCACCAACACCAACCGGCGAAGAGAAGGGGAACCCGCAAGGCCGGAAAGGCTCACCAAAGTGCTCACGTGCTCCATCTTCAACTCTTCGCGGAAGTGGCACTCACGGACGTCCTTGAGGTCAAACTCCCCACCTAGAGTTCGCTTCAAATGCAAGCTTGTAAGCAATGGCACAGCTGCGCTGAGGCCCGACAGTCCAGGAAGCCCGCCGCAGTCATCTAGGCGAAGGCGCTCCAGGTTACTGCACGCCTCTAGCACTGTGAAAGTCCTCAACCTCGATCCGTGCACCTCCAGCGAAGCAAGGTTCACCATGTTGCGGAGCGGCTCAAACGATTTCACTGAGTTTGACGAGCCAACATGCAAGTGTCGGAGCCTGCGCGCAAGCTCCGGCGCTGCATCGAGGCTTCGGAAGTTAATGCAAGCGACAACCGCAAAAGAAACGAGCTGCGGCATCCGACTGCACAGGGAAAGGTCTACCACGTTGTTGTTGTGGTGGAGGACAAGGGCTTGCAACGAGACAATGTCCGAGATCCAGTCGCAGTCTCCAGCGTGGTCGATACCCTCAGCCCACAGTAACAGTGCCTGGAGTGGGAGTTTGGAGAGACAGGAGGCGTGGTGCAAGTTGCGGGAGAGCGACCCGTGGAAGGTGAAATCCTGAATGTATGGGTACCCGGACAGGGATCGTGCATCGAAGCAGTTCTCACCCACCTTCTGTTCGTTCCATGTGTGAAGGGCGATCAACAGTCTCTTGTACACAGTCGCTGGCAGAGAGGTTTCTCCGGGGCAATCCCTCAGGAATAGAACAACTGGATGCTTGGACTGCTCGCGGACGGCCCACCAATCAAAGCATGATGGCATCGGTACGCCGGAGAAACTCAGCTGGCGAGCGAACAATGGCCTCCTCTGCAGTGTCAGAGGCGCCTCGGTCACCAAAGTGGACCATTCAAACGCGGAAGGGTTCACCAACCACAGGCCGTTCCGCCTCGTGAGCCTAGTGTTGATGGCAAAGGGAGGAGGTAACTCGTCTTCGTGCTTTCGCGGCAACGAGTACCCTGCCTTCGTCATCTCCACACACTCACGAGCACTGGGGGACACAAACGCCAGCGCCAGCGGCGCACTGCAATCGTACGCTGAGCCCGTCCATGAGGCGATGTGGTACAGAGCAACGAATGACATTCCACGCTTTTCTTTCCCTTCCTGACAGTAGATGAACAACGGCACTTGAGAACACAGACTGTGGATGAGGAAAGTGGTTGTTCTCACTCTTGGAATCTACAAAGGAGGGATAGGGAAGGAGGGGAAGAGCAGTTGGGAACGACAACAGCTCAAACGAAGTAGATCAGGAGTCTGTTGCAGAGAGCCGTTCGGCATGGCCCGAGAAAGCCGAGAACATCGGCGGATTTCCAGTAGACGCCACCCAAGTCAACCGCTCACTGTGCTGCGATCGTTGCGGGTGATGGGAGTGCACAATCTGTCGCGAACACACCACACTGACAGCTCTCCAACTGTGCTGTGAATCTGAGGTCTGACGGTGCGCGAACCCTGCACTCCGCCACTCGCCTGTAAGTCTTCCTAGTTTTTTGAGAGCTGTGACTGGCAAACACACACCGGAAGATATAGATATAGCACTACCTACAGTGTGCGCAATCCCTTGAGCAGTACCTGGCGACATCTCCGATGAGAATGAGGGAGTGCACGGTCAAAACACAGAACAGATCAGACCGGAGGAAACAATGAGCTGAGACGTAGGGGAGGAGCCAAAGTACAGAGCAGCGCGGCCAAAGGGCTGAAGGATGGTAGTGCACAAGAACACACAATGCCCACTGGGACCAGCCCTTTCTGACTACGCATTCCTTTCTTTGATCGGTTCCCGCATTTTCGTTGGGACGAAGGACGCGCGCCAAAAACGGTCGAGGGGGGGGGGAGGAGTGCCACAGTAGCGCCACGAGCTCTAGACGAGTGCACAACACATATGACACGGTTGTGGTGCCTGAGAAGGACTTTCTGCGCGCCAATGAAGACCGGAAGAGATAGGGAAGTCGTGACAGACGAGAGGGAACACCACCAACACACATGCACATTCCCAACAGCTGCCTAAATGGGGAGAATACAATAAAGAGAGAGAGGGATGAGTTTAGTTTTGTGGATGTCAACACACCTCTTGCACGCTGAGAGGCAAGGAGGACGAAAGCAAAGGAAGAATCAAATCGGTGCGAGCTGTGCTGTTCGAGGTAAAGAGGTGATTGAAGTGTGAGAGAGACGAGTAAAGGTGAGGAGACAGAGAAGGAGAGGAGAGGGACAGAGAGGTCTCTCATTCGCGGAAGGGAATCAAGATAGGTAGGGGAGGAACGAGAGAAAGGAGCAGAGTCCATGGCAAGTGCACTCCATGTTCCATCGGCTTCACGCGGACGCGAGGGCAAGGAGAGCTAGCGCAACGGACACCGTGCCAGCGAGTGTGCGGAGAGTGGGACGTTCGCGGCCACCACCGTTTGGAGGTCCTGGTGGCTCAGGGATTGTGGTAGGACTGCTGCCGCTGCTACTGGAGGAGGAGGCAATGTCACACTGGTTGCTGGTTGCGCAGGTCGATGACGTGAGTGCGGAGGACAAGGGGGGACCCATCGCCGCGACCGCCTGGTGCAGCACAGGGAACGCCGCCCACGAGACTGGCATGCACGCGCAGAAACGGTTTCCCGTGATGTTCAGTTCGGTCAGCCGAGGAAAAGCTGCCCAACTGGCATCAAGGGTGCCGTGGAGCTTGGCGTCGTTGAGGTGGATGGTGGTGATGTTGGGTAGCGTCCAAAGGGGGAGGTCGCCTTCAATGTTGGTGAGCGCGAGTCGCAGCTTCTTGAGCCAGCGCATGCCGCCGTTCCACATCCGCGGCAGCGACCCACCAACGGATGTGTTGGTCAAGTCAACCACCTCTAATATTGGCAGCTGATACCACCTCTCGGGCAGCGTCCCGCTCAAGTCACCATGGGAGATGTTGATCTCGCGCACCATGACAGAGGCACAATCGACGTCGGCAGGCGGCGGCGTCAGCGCGCCGGTTGCGGCGCCAACGCGCACGGAGACGTGTCCCTGTGCCCCACACGAGACACCAGGCCAGTTGCAGTAGCTCTCCTCCTCGCGTGCCCAGGTGGATTGCAGCGCGGTCAGACCCGCGCCAAGAGAGCGCAGAAAGGCAACAGTGCTTGCCTTCTGCTGCGCAGACAGGCAGGACAGGACACTGAGGCAGTTGGTGCTGGTCAGCTTGCTGCCGAGCTCGCCTAGCGACTTGACGGCAGCGGTGAGAGCGGTGTTTGTGGCCCATTCCGCTGGCATGCAGTGACAGAAGGCTGCATTAGGGAAAGCAAGAGTGCCGATTCCAGACACACTCGCCCAGGACGGGGGGAGCGTGCCGCGAAGACCGGCAATGCTGAGTGACGTGATGGCGACAGCGCGTTCACTGAGATGGGCGGGCACGTCAGGCAAGTGACCGTTGTCGGTGGGGACTTCCGTGAAGTTGGCCGTGATGCTGCCAGTGCGGCGGCTGCACGCGATACCCGTCCACGAGCAGTAGAGGGCTGACCCGAAACGATCCAGCTGCGAACCAATAGAGGGGATTGTGCTGGCGAGCAGCTCCAGGAACGCCACGGTCGCGTTTTTGGTCTCCGGCGGCAAGCACGAGTTCCGGCTGGCGCAGTTGGCGTCGGTCAGTGCGGCTCCCGCCGCCCCTAACGCATCGACGGCTTGCATCGCAGCGGTTGACGTTTTCCATTCTTCGGTGAGGCACTCGCAGAAGGTGTTGCCTGTAAGGTCGGTGAACAGGGCTCTCTCGACAATCGCCACCCACGACGCAGGTAACGGGCCACCGTAGCCGGTGATGTTCAGGAACCGCAGCGGGACATTTTCCATCAAACTGTCAGCATTCTTCACTTCCGGCAGTGCTACTGCACCGTCAATGGAGGCAGGTGCCTCGAGAGCGAGAGATATGTTGCCATCGTTCATGCACACCACCCCACTGTACTCGCAGAAGTTGTCCCCGGTCCAGGCAGATTGGAGCTCCGGCATGGCGTCAGCCAGCACCTGAAGAAGGGAGACGGTGCTGATGCGTTGCTGCGAGGACATGCAGGTGTTTACGAAGGCGCAGTCGCTAGCAAGGAGACCTTGGCTCAAGCTCAAGGGAATGCCACTGACGGCGGCAATGAGTACGGCGTTGTCGGTCCATGAAGTGGGTACACAACCACAGAGTTGGGCGTGACCAAGATTCACGTACTCCAAGTGCTCGAGCTTGCTCCACGTGGAAGGCAGCGATCCTTGGATGCCCGTGACTCCACTGGCGTCGATGTAAGCGATCATCACCTCGCTCGCGTTGATGTCTTTTGGGATCTCAGGCAGCGTCATGGTGAGGGACGCACCAGCCTGAAACAGCGATCGTGTGTCCATCGACACTGTCCCGTTATCGTTGCAGGTCACCGTAATCCAATTGTCGCACATGTCGTCACTGAACATGCTAGGATCGATGTCCGAAGCGGCGTCGAGCAGCATGAAAACGTAGCGCTGCGTGTGTTCCTTTCTGCTGCCGGAGATTTGGCCAGCGGCAGCACACGGCACCACGACGAGCAGCAGCACCAACGAAGCTAGCACACCCGAAGTAAGCAAAGGTGCTTCCCCCATGGGTGTGGCGCGTGACCTAGGCTTATGGGAGAGAGAAGGGGGACACGGGAGGGTCAGCCGGCAGGTCCAATGGAGCTTGGCGGCGGTGTCCGCTGCCGAGGAGGCGAAACCTGCCGAGAACTCCCTTTTGTCCGTCCACTGTCTGCCCGCTCCTTCTCGACAGCAGGAGGGCAAGAGGGAAGGAAAGAAGAAAGAAGTACAACTGCGCGTTTTGGTAGAAAAGGGCGAAAGCAGAGTGGCAGAACACTAACACCTCTTGCCGAAAAAAGGAGAGGTTGGACAGAACGAGTTTGGTTTGACAAATGGCATCACCCTCCGATGGACCACCCTCGGTCCATGAAGATCTGTGGCGGGCACGGCATGGTTCGCTCCGTTGTTTGGTGCTGTTGCTGTGCCGCATGCAAGATAGTAGTGTTTGAACAGGGTGGAAGTGGGGAGAATGGACAAGAAGGCTTCATCGTTGCTGAGGAAAGAGAAGAGGAGAGTGAAGCAGATGAGTGAAGGTGGGGGGGGGGGGGTTAGGCTCTACAGAGACGACAGTCACCACCGAAGCGGAGGTGCCGCTCGACAGGAAGAATACGAAATGTAAAAGGGAAGACATGCCGGGGAAAGGAAAGGGAGGAGGTGTCCGTTGCGGCCTCTACTTCGTCCTCCCCCCCCCCCTTTTTGCGGAGCCCCTTCACGCGGGGGAAAGATGGGCTCGTGGGTGCGTAGCGTCCTGACGGATTTTGTGCGGTCGCCTGGCACAGTAAGGAGAGAAGAGTGATTTCCGGGAGCGAAGAGAATAAGTGTGTGGAGTAACACATGTAGTTGGGAAGGGTGGTGGGTAGACAGAAGACGACACTACACTTCTACTCTCTCTCTCTCTCTCTTCCGCGGCTCCGTGTGCCGGTCCGCTGGTGGTCGACATGCAGTGATTCACCTTCTTTCCACTCCGGCGCCATCACAGGAACGACAGAACAGAAAGGAAAGCGATGAAGGAAGGAGGAGGAATGGAAGTGGGGGGAGGGCGAGGGAAATCCGAAAGGTACTCAATGGAGAACAAGGAAGAGAAAGAAGAGTTGAAATCGAAATGTGAAAGAAGTACAATCTGTCGTAGAGAAAAGGAGTGTGCCACACGCACACAAGCATTGTTTCTACAGAAGCAGCACTATGGCGCCAACAAGGGCAGCGAGAATCCCAGAGAGGAGGAGAGACGCACGCCCAAAGACGCCTTCCCTGCACTCGTTCAGCGGGGTGAGGGCGTAGCCGGGCACGCAGATCTGGCACAACCTCTTGCTGCCCTTGCGACACAGATCGCAGTGTGGCATGTCGCACGGCCTTGCCGGGCCCCCATTGCCGTTGCCGCCGTTGCCGCCGTCGCCGCCGTCGCCGCCGTTGCTGCCGTCGCTGCCGTCGCCACTGTTGTCAGAGTCCGGGCAGGCGTTGGCGGTAGCGCAGTCGGGTGCCATCAGAGCCTCCCGCACTTCCTGGCCGAGGGAGCCAAAGGCAGCGGCCAGCACGGCATCTTCCTGCACGGCAGCGGAGACGCAACCGCAGAAGGACGCGTTCGACGGAAGCGTCAGCAACTCCAGGTTGGTCAGGTTACCGAAGGAGACTGGGAAGGGGCCGCGGACAGAGCGGAAGCCAGAGCCATCAATGGCAACAACCATCACCTCCTCGGGATCGACATCCTGCGGCACTGGGGGGAAGGTGAAGTCGATGGTCGTGCCGCTCGAGGTCAGATTCGTGGAGTTGACAGTGACGCGGCCGCGGTAGTCACACTCAATCAGCGGCCAGTTAGCGCAGTAGTCCGCCTGCTCCGGGTCCCACATACTGTTGAGCTCGCCGTTGTTGGCGGCGATGTCGCGGAGAAAGGTAACGGTGTTACTCTTCTCCGACTCCGAGAGGCAGGTGTTGGCGTAACGGCAGTTGCTAGCCCGGAGGCGGTCCTGCACCTCCTGCTCGAGCCCGTCCACAGCGGTCTGAAACACAGTGTTCCCCTCGAAGCTGGTGGGCACGCAACCGCAAAAGTCACCGGCGCCTATGACAAAGGTCGCCAGCTGCGTCAGCTGCGTCCACGAAGCGGGGAGGCTTCCGTTTACTGTTGTAAAGCCAGCGCCGGAAAACGAAACAACCTCGACGTTGCTCGCGACATACTCGCCAGACAGCTCCATGTACTGGTAGGTTTCCGGCAGAGCCACGACGTCTTTGATGTCCTCCGTCGTGATCGTGACTTTGTCGTCGCCGTCGCAGGTGACGCCGGGCCAGGCGTTGCTGGTGTCACAGTACGCCTCACCTGTCCAAAGGGTGGATAGGCCCGGGATGGTCTCTTGGAGTTGCTGGAGAAACTTGAGAGTGTCGGCGTTTGTGGCCGCTGCTGGTGCGGCGAGCAGGACCATGAGCGCCATGGCGCCGATGGCGACGAGCATTTGTGGTGCTTGGTGCGAAGGGAGCATTGGCTCACGGTAGTTTCGGAAGGGGGGAGGGTGGGGGGCGGGGTGCACAAAGGTGGTCGGCAGACCAGGGGGTGAAGTGGGGAGAGGATGCAAGAAGAGGATGAGATATGCGAGAATGTGCTAGAAGGAGTGAAGGAGGGAAGGCTTCGCAATAATTGGCTTGGCAATCAGATAGGGAAGAGAGATAAAGCAAAGGGGGCACACCGGAGATATCGAAATGTGTATGGCGGTATCACTTCCTGGGCTCTTGTCATGGCAAACCCTCTGGTGCCTTCAGCTCATCGCTCTCTCCTCTCCTGATGGAACGCCCGTTCCTTGTCGTGATGAAAGGAACAAATGGGGGGGATGCCGCGCTCCACCCACACAGCAGCCAATGGGTAATGGAGAGAGGAGTAGGACTTCATGGTGCGAGGAGGACGGTGGCCGGGTTGTTTCCTTCGTCAAAGGGTCACGAGGTGAGACCGTGGGGAGGAGTAAAAAAAGGAGGAATACGGGGAAGTAGAAGACAAGAAAACAGTAAACACAGCGAACAAAAAACAGGAAGAGTCATAACGATGATCATAAAGAGGAGAAAATGGTGCTTCATGTTGCCTTTTGGGGGCTCTAGCTGTCATCACGTACTCTTCTCTCTTTCAGGCGCAGCCGTCGAGAACGCGTCATCTAAAATGACCGGACGTCTGTGTGTGTGTGCAGGTTTGCAAGTGTGCTTCCCGCTTTTCCGCTGAGCGCCTTCCTTCTCTCGCCACAAACACGAGAGAAGCATGCTTGCCCTCATCCGTGGCGCTTCCCTTCTGGTCTCCTAGGCGTGGCGCGAGTACACCGCCCCAGCTCTCCCCTCCGTGTGTGTGTGTGAGCGTGCGGGTGTGTGTGCAGTCCATACTGGCTGGTGAAGGTGCCACGTAATGCCGCATTACCAAAAAGCGCAGAAAGAGGTGAGGAGGCTCACTGGTCGAGTGCGGCTGTGACAGCTAATGGTCCACGGCCGCACTCCCTTCCCTTGCCGCAGCCAAGAGAGGTCAAGAGGAAGACAAGGAGGAAATGAGGAGGGGGAGAGGTACACACGGCGTTAACAGGCACCAACAAGCACCAACCGTGGGAGATGAAAAGCGGAAGGGTGTTGGCCGTAGTGGACAATGAGACATACGCTAAGGTGAACGAAAACAGGAGAACAGAGACAACGGTAAAGATAGAAAGGCACGAGAGAGTAATGTCAATGGGGAAAAGGCGAGGCAGTCACCCTCTCTCTAACAAGAAGGGTGCGGGGGTGAAATGGCGGCCGAGTGTCAAGCGCTTTGCGAAAAAGGAAGTTTGGCTGAGTGGTCAGTATCGAAGCAAGATGGGTAGAAGGCGGTGGCCAAGTAATAAGGGGAAAAAGGGGAGGGAGGGGGGAAAGAGAAGCCGGAGAGGAGAACGAAACACAAAGGGAGCCTGGCTGCAGAGTACCCTAGAACGGAAGCGGGATGAGGCGGCGCTCCGCAAGGTAATCGTACATGAAGCTAGACCGCACCAGGTCCATGCCCGACGAAACACGCACGTCGTACACTGTGACAGGGCCGTTGTGCGACTTCTCGATGATCTCCTGCTTCACGCGCAGAAAGAGCGCGGGTGGGATGTGGTTCTCGCTGCACACGATGCCCTCCTCTGCAGAGAGGGAGACGAAGCCGTGCATGTTTCGAATGTCAAGGACGCCGCCGTACTTCATCTCGCAGAGTGGCTGATCGGGGTCGGACGGGATCACCTCCTGGCCGGGGCGGATGCGCTGCTCGAGGACTTTCTCAATGGGGGTGCGAATGTTGAGCAGACGCTTCAGGCCCACCATCCACGCCTCGCAGTCAGAGTCGGAGTCGCAGACCACCTCGAGCGACTTGCCTCCCTTGAGCAGCAGCGCGAAAGAGCGGTAGTTGTACAGGCCGAGGTTGGCTGGCGTGATACCCTGCGTCGGATCGTGGCGAAACGTGCCGCTGTCCGTGACGGCCTCGGCGCGGGCCTTGGTCAGCTGGGCCTCCGACGCGAAGCTGGTGAAGGAGCCGGTGTAAACGCCAAGCACCACCTTGCGGATGTCCCTGATCCAGATTGACACGGGCGGCTTGCGGCGGTTGATGGGGGCACCCTGGTTATCCAGGTCGCAGGAGTGGATGCGCTTGCTGTCCTCGGAGACGAAGTAGAAGCGGCGGCGGATGTGGCCCTTGCTGGAGATCTTGCTCATCTTCACGCCGTGGCGCAGGTACGTGAGGACCTGGTCGACCAGGTTGTTGAGGTGCTGCTCCTTCTTGACCGCGTCCTGCAGGTTCTCCTTCTTCTTCGCCTGCGCCACCTCGAGGACGCGGTTGCGGTAGGCCTCGAGGCCCTTCTCCAGCTTCTCCTTGCGCGCCTTCTCCTCCTCGATCCTCGCATGGTAGTTCTTCTTCTCTTGCGCAAAGACGTCGTCGAACTGGCGGCGGATGCTCTCCGTCTCGTCGGGGTTCACAGGGGTGTCCTCCAGCGAGATGAGCTTGGGGAGGTAGTCCTCCGTGGTCTTGATGTCCTCCATAACGGTCCTCTCCGCGGCCTCCTCCTTGGCGGAGACGACCTCGCCATTCTGCTTGCGCTCGTCGGCCATGGACTTGAGCTGCTCCAGCACCTTGGCGTTGATATCCTTGATCTGCTGAATCCACTGCTCGCGCTGCTGGCGACGCTCCGACAGGATGTTCTTGCGAGCCGCCTGGACTCCCTCGCGCTCGCGCAGGACGGCCTCGCGACCTTTGGCCTTGTCCAGGCGCGCCATCTCGAGTTGTTTCTGCTTGCTCTGGATGGTGGTCTGGCGCGTGGCGAGCTCCTCCTCGAGCTGCGCCACCTCCTCCTTGAGCCTCTCCGCTGTCGCCTCCTCCTCCTCCTTCTTCTTGCGAATCTTCTCAAGCGTCTGCTCGTAGTCCCTCGTGCGGGCGTCGCGGTCAGCCTGCAGCGAGGAGTTCTCGCGCTTCTTCACCGCAAGCGTCTTCTCGAGTTCTGCCAGCGTGGTGCCGCTGCTGGCCTCCTGCTGCCGGATGAGGCCCGCGGCCTCCTCCTTGGCCCGCTGGCGGACGCTCGCCAGTTGCTTTTCGCGGGCCTCGTCACGCTTGCTCTGGATCGCCGCGATGCGCTTCATCTCCTCCTCCTTGATGTTCGTCACCGGTTTGGCGGTTTCGAAGATGCACGGCTTGTACTCGTACACCGTCTTGGCAATGACCAGCTCGTCGCGCAGCTCGGCCACGTCCTGGTCGAGGCGCCACTTCTCCACGGGGAGATCGCGCAGCATGGAGCCGATGCCGGTGGAGCCAAGCGTGTTCGTGATGCGGCGGATCATGGAGAGATTGTGAAAGGTCTCCTCGGCCCACTTTCCATCCGTGAAGCAATGGATGAACATGAAGGTGTTGGTGGGGCCGTTGGTGGCGTTGGCCTCATAGCCCTTCTCGGCGTTGTAGCACCGGCGCAGGAGCTGTGTCATCTTCGACTTGCCAAAGGGGATGCGCAGGCGGCTGCACTTGATGCTTGACACGACGCCAGCAGCGGAAAGGAGAACACGATGGGTCTTCTCGTACGACTCCTGCTGTGTTGGGTCGACACCACAGAGAACGGGCCGCTCGGCGTCACCGAGGCAGATAAAGTTCATGGAGTTTGTCTCCTCGTAGCTGGTGAAGCGCTCCTCGGACTCGTAGCGGAAGAGCTGAAGCATGATGGTGTCGCCGTTGTACGGTGGTAGGGCCTCCAGCTCCGCGGTGGGCTGCTTCTCTGGGAGAACGGCGGCAAAGTACTTCTGGTAGTTTTGCTCCACCTTCTTCAGGACGTTCTTCACATCTGCTGCCGACGTCACCCTGGCGCGCTCCACCATACGCACGCGAGGGCCCTCCTTCACAGACTCCACAATGACGCCGAGCTCGTTGTCGGGGTTGATGAGGTCAGGCAGGTGCTCCTCTTGGCCAATGACGTAGCAGGAGATGGAGAAGATGCCCTGTCCGCCGGCGACGGCGTCGCCAATTACCTTGACCGCGTAGCCCTCACTGCCGCCGCCGCCAAGCATCAGCTGGCGCTTCGGGGTCGCGCGGACGCCGAAGCCGAAGACAACGAGGTTCTCACGGCTGGTGTTGAAGGCAGAGGCGGTGCCGGACAACGACGCAGAGGCAATGTGGCTGCCACTGGCGTTCGCGATGACCTTGTCCACGTTGAAGCTCGCCTCCGTGACGGGGAAGTTGGCCGAGCGAAGGATGGGCGGTGCGCTGTAGTTCAACGTGTTGCCAGAAACACTGACAGCCTTTGGCATGCCGGACCCGGAGGCCAAATCATGTACGCAGACGGCAATCTGGGCCTCCATTTTCGAATGGAGAGTTGCTGGGAAGAGCTGGAGGTGTGGGAAAGTGTGGTGGGATGGAGCCAGGGAGCGAGTTTGGAAGTGCCGCTGCGACGTGCACCACGAGAGGGAGGCACAATGCCGTAGTAGTAGTAGTAGTAGTAGTAGCGAAAAAGGAGCGTGAAAAGGGAGTGGAGAGCGAAGGAAAGAACAAACTGCGTTAAGTGGCCACTTGGGAGAGAATAGAAAAGGGACTGTGGGCAACGCAAGGGAGGGAGAGATCGAGAAAGAAGAGTGAAGAAGGAAGCTCCCATGAGGGGGTTCAACAATGCATGTGCAAGCGCAGCTGTCCGAGTTCAAGGAGGACGCGGCGCTACTTCACCGGCCGAGGAGCAGGCACATATGTAGCACACCTTTGCCCTCCTACCTCCCTCCTTCTCCCCCTCTCCTTGCGTTGAAAGAGCTCTTGTTGTTGTGGTGGTGGTGGTGGTGCTGATGTCGGCGCAATACCGCCACCTCTCTCCCTCTCACGCCATGACCAGGAGGTTCCACTCCGTCAACTGCCGGAAGAACACTCGGGCTCCCAAGCAGAGCAGGATAGCGGGGATGCCGTACACCCACGAGTGGTCAATCGTCAGCACAAAGATGCCGCGGCCAAGCCAGACGGAGAGCAGGAAGTCCACAACGGGCAGCAAGGAAACAGGCACGCTCCAGATGAAGAAGAGGCAGTACACCACCCTTACAGAAGACGCCAGACTCACCGCACGGACCCATTGCCCGAGCACCTCCTCATAATTGCTGTCCTTGGGGCACAGCCTACTCCCGAGCGCCACCGCCACCACCACCAGGAGGAGAAACTCCATCGTTGCATAGAACATGAGCGGCGGAAGCGTGAATGGGTACTGCATCGCCGCGAGCAGCGTCGGGTTCTGCAGGATCTTCACCACCTGCAGGGAGAAGGTCGAGCTCCCCGCGGTGCCGTTTGAGTGGGCGAGGTCCATCCCGAGTTCGGCATCCGGGAGGTCGGCCACGAGCAACACAAAGAAGGTGCGGCTCACAAAGGCTTCGAGACCACAGCAGAGGACGGCGAAGAGCACGTAGCGCAGCGTAACGTCCGTCTCGTTGCAGATCGCGTGCACCCACGCCCGCTTCTGCAGCAGGGCAACATCAATCCACTTTTGCGTGTCCCCGAACTCAAAGTACGTGTCAACGCTCTCCCCGCAGACGAGGCACCGCTCTACTGTGTTCGTGTCGGGATTGACGATCCGCGACGCGGCGGACATGCACTCAACGCACCGCGGCATGTATCAGCGCACACTAGGATGTTTGGCGTGCACTGGTGGTGGATCCGGAAGGAAACGAGGAGGAGGAAAAGGAGAAGGAAGGGAGGACGGTGGTGGTGGAGGACAGAGAAGGCGGCTGGCGTCTCCGAGGAAGTGGGTAGCCAGCTGGTTGTTCGTTTGTGCGTTGGGGACGGGAGGGGAGGGGGGGGGCACGTGTGTGTACGTAGGTGTGCCACCACCACCACCATCACCCCACGTTCTGTTTTTCACTCTACGGCACTCGATCAGCAGCTCTTTTCCTCTGCCTGTACACGATCAATGACTGCCGGTGGTGTGGCAGCCATTCGTATGGCTTCTCTTCTTCTGCTATATCTTCTTTCTTTTGAGTGAGAGCGAGAGTGAGAGAGATAGGGGTAGTGTGCATGCAGGGTTGGACCGGGATATGAAGAGGTAACGGGTGGAAGGGAAGAGGAGAAGGGCGGGGAGAGGAGGGGACGCTCACACGTCCAAACAGTCCACGGTGGCGGGAATCGGGAGAAGGAAAAGGGAGTCAAACGTGCTCGACTACGGCATGCACAGTAAGGTTTCTCTGCCGACAGCGATAATAAGGGTGAAACGATGCTGGAGGAAGCGACGCTTTGAAGGCTGGATGGTATAGGCAGCGCAAGCAAGCAGTACGTAAACTGCATCTGCTAATAGGGGAGGGGAGGGGAGGGGGATACGCCAACGGAAGGCGGAGGTCGCAACAAGGCAGTAACTAAGGAGGAAGACAGAAGAGAAGGGAACATCTTTCCGAGATGCCATCACGCTGCTCTGAAGCACACACACACACACACACAGACAGACAGACACACACAGACGGAACCACCCAGCTTGCCCCAACCCAAAAGGCCGAGGAAGAAGAATGGGAGTGGGGTGGGGGAGACCTCCCCTTGTCATCTGTGGGTCCCTGTCGGTGGCGAAGCACAACAGGCAGGGGGGCGGGATACGATAGATGATTCGCGCTCGATGCCGCGAAAGAGGGAAAGAGAAAGAGAAAGTCAGCCATTCCGTATGTCTTGGCCAACAGCACCTCTGTTGATGGCCCACCTTACGTGCTCCCTTCGGGCGGCGAGGAAGACGTGGGGGTCAGTCCCCCAAGACCTCGTTATGGCGCACGACGCGCGCCGGAACGACCACACTGCCCAACTTGGTGATCTTTGACGTATCCTCGCGAACCACAACGCCGCCAAACTCGTCCCCCACCACCCACCCGCAGAAGATGGGGAAGTACTTCTGATCGAACTTCTTGAGAAACAGCCGCTGCTGGTAGACGAGCACCGAGTCAAAGAACTTGCCCGGCGAGCACTCGTTCTCCTTGTCGAAGGACTGATTCGCGGAGCGGGTAAAGCTCGTGATGAGCTGCGGCGACACCACCCCCACCGTCTGCTCCACGCTGTGGGCGTCCTTCAGCTCGTCCTCGTCGGTCACAGGGTCGTGCATGACAATGTTCTGCCCGGCACGGCCGTTGACCGGCTTGGAGATGTGGTGGTGCGAGATAATCTCTCTCGACCGTGCAAAGCTTGCGGGGAGCATGTTCTCGTGGTCCGGCGCCAGCGCGTGCATGTACGGCAGGATGGCCTTGCTGCCGGTGATGGCCTTCCACAGTGGCTCGAGCACGCGAATGTTGTTGTTGAGCAGGATGTCAGAGAGCGAAGGCGTCTCGCGCGTCTCTTCGCTGGCCTTTTGTTCGGTGTACTGGTGCAGCACTGTGTCCCAGGACCAGGACTTCCACACCAGCAGCACTTCCTCTTCCTCCAGATCCACAATGGTGGGATCGGACGAGTGCACGGTCTGCGGTGCAGCGTTGGCAGGGCTGCCGTGTCGATAGCGGAAGTCCGTGACGCCAACGCAGAGTTTCGTGCGGAAGCCTGCCTTCTCGGCAAAGTCCATCATGCACATCGCGGTGTACCGCTCCTCGTCATCGTTGTCGATCATGAAGTGCATCAGCATGTGTCTCGGGCACGCCTTCTCGTTCCCGTGCAGCTGCTCAAAGTACTTCACGCACTTTGCAGCGAGGAAGGAGCCGGTGGACATGCCCTGTGTGACGCCGTAGTGCTGCGCCATCTTCTCCTGCGTGTCGCAGCACTCCAGCAAGGCGCCAGAGGAGTCGCAGTTGTACTCCAGCATGACAATCTTCTTCCCATCATACCCAAAGTCAAAGCGTCCGCCAAGCGGCGGCGTCAGCTCCCATGAGCGGTGCAGCAGCGGTTGAATCTCAGGCGGCACCCCAAAGTAGTGCTCCAGCAGGTGGGCGGCGTCGGGGTTGGCCAGAATCTGGCTCGTGGCCTCCATCGCGATGCTGTGCAGGGAGTTGGCCGCGCGGGAGATGCGGCACCACATGTCGTAGTCGAGGTAGTAGAACGCGCCGGGGACGTCATGCTCGTCTGCGCGGGCGGCGTCGCCGACGTCGCCGCCAATCGTCAAGGAACGCTTCAGGTGGTAGTCGCAGCGGTTGCTGGACGGCTTAATCCAGGGCAAACTGGTCTCGGGTGCCACAGGTTTGCGCAGGATGCTGCCTGGTCCGACGCAGAGTCGGAAGTTGTCGGCGAGGTCGCCTGTGGTGAAGTCGTACAGCGGCTCGTCGACAGAAATCCAGCCCAGAATCGGGTCCTCGTCCTCCAGCTCCACAGCGTCCCCAGTGTCGCTGCCCGCCTTGATGGCAACCTCGCGGCTGTGAAACACGTTGGCTGGCCAGCGCTCGAAGCCTTGGTTCTGCTCTGCGACGCGCACAGACTTGCCGGGAACCACTTCTACCACAATGGCGATGTGCCCAAAGGGGACCTCCTCGCTGCGGCTCCACACCACAACGTCGCCCACACGCGGCGCCGGCCCAGGGCCGCCGTTGGGCACCCGCACCATCCTGGCCGGCTCGCCGCTGTTGAGCCCCACAATGGGATGTTCAACGGTCCAAATGTCCTCGGCGGTAGGGATGGGCACCAGCCAGAGCAACTGCCGCGACGCCAAGTAGCGCCGGACAAACTCGACGCACTGCCACTTGACACCGAGCTTGGTGTGTGGGATCTTGCACGGGCACCGGCGCTGTGCGGAGCACAACGGGATACTGCCTGGTGTCTGTGCCTCCGCATTGCTGAAGTGGAACTCGTCGCCGTTGGACATCACAGGCACGCCGTCGCGGGTCACACCAATGACCTCGTCGTACGGCACCAGTTCCGTGCCGCGGTGATGCGTGTGGAAGTGGTGGCTGTGGTGGTCAGGGTAGGCGGCCATGTCGCGTTCTTTGTGCTTCTCAATACGCGAGAGAATTTCCGCCTGTGGTAAATCCTTCTCGTTGGACATGAAGGCGGGCGGAGCGTTGGCAGCCTTCAGCACACGCCGAAACGAGAAGCGGAGAATGGTGAAACGGTGGATGGTGGGCTTGGGAGTGGTAGGGGAGGGGGAGGAGATGCGCAGGCGGTGATAGGCTAGTGCAATCCGAGAACAAGGCCACGCGAAGAAGGGAAGCAAAGGGTGGCGCGGTGGAGAGGGAGAGTTGTCCATTCTATACGAGCAAAGCGTTCCTGTTGGTCATGTCTATCATACGCATTGGCTCATCTGCAGCAGTCCTGTCGCTTTCCTCGTTCTTGTTTTTTGATGTTCTCCTGTCCGCCCACACACACCCCGCACAGAGAGAGAGAGGAGACAGCATGAGGTGGCAAAGGGGGGGCCCCCCTCCCCCCTCCCCCCGGCTGTCAGTGCCTCATGTCGCTGCTGTGTGGCTCGCCCAGCGTTTAGGAGGTGGGCAGAGACAGAGAGAGAATGTAAAAGGAGAGAGAAGAGAGTGAAAGGGAGACGGAGGCCTCTTCCCCCCCCCCCCCGCCCCCACACCCTGCGGAGGCTATCAAATGTGGCGAGTGCGGGTGCATCTCCTTCCCCTCGGCATCACTCGACGCGAATGGCGGTGTGCGGGCGAGCCAATGGAGAAGCAGAGGAGGGGGAGGGGGAGAGAGGAGAGGCAATGGAAACACAAGGAAGGAGTACGGAGTGGCGAGTACGCGGCTAACCTACACGTCAGCGCTGAGGACGCTCTCCCGATAAAAGAGATAGCCGGCCACGGTGAAGTAAACGGCAAAGCAGAGTACCATAAAGGTGCCGGCGAGGTCGGTGAGCATGTCAGTGGTGGGCTTCGAGTACAGAACCTCGGCGTTGCCGACACACTTGGCGAGGAAGGAGGGCTCCCTCTTCTTGGTGACGGTCGCGGGGGTGGGGGCTGCCATGGATGCTTTACTCTGCTTTTTGATGTCTGACGTTGTTGGTGTGCGAGTGCGCAGACAATGGGAAGAGAGGAGGAGGAAAGGAGGGAGGGAGGAGGGGGGGTCGACGCGAACGTTTCAGATATGGTAAAGCAGTTAATGACGTACGGAATGAGAAATGAGCGAGAGAGCACTCCCTAGATGCTGGGTATCTGTCGCAGCTGAACAAGGAGGAGGGAAGGAGAGGACAGAGAGGAATGGAGGTGAGGAGTCGATGGGGTCCATTCATGGTGATGAGCCACCGCCACCACCGCCACCCGGGACTATCTGGGAAGGTGCGCACGAAGATACCCTCTCCTCTGCACACGTCAAGTAGAAGGCAACGTCTAGCATCGTCTCCTTGCCATTCACCCTCTCTCCCCTCCTATCCTACATGGCTCTCCTTAACGCACAGCAACGTCCTGAAGCGAAGCAGAGCGCGCGGGGGGGGGGGAGAGGCGTTTCTGTTGGTTTTCGTTTCATTTCCGAGATTCATCCTCCCTCGTTCGATTGGGCAACGCGCACCGCCCTGTGAGCCGAGTTCATCCGAGAAAGGCACGAGATCAAGGGTTCCCACGGCTCGGAGTATCGATAGAGGAGACGGAACAAGGGGGGGCTGCAGAACCGAGAGCGTACACGCGCACACACATGAAACAAACAAACGACCAAAAGGTAATGCGGGCCAAGGGACCAGCGTCCTCCGTGCCACCGCCCTCCCGTTCCTCCGTGAAAGGTCTCCCCCCGTTGCCAACATCGCTTGGCTACCTGCCCACCTGCTCACCTCCACACGGCAAGGACAGTGCCCGTCTATGATGTGCGGTCCCCCCACCAGCGGCAATAGGGAAGGCGCAGAGGAAGCAATGAATGCAGTCAGACATCGCGCGACGGTGGGAGAGAGAGGGAAGAGGGAGAGGGAGGGCACATGAATGGTGTAATCCCGCGCGGTCCACTGACGCGGCGACAACAGCTGACACTGCGTCGCCACTCCCTCCCTTTTGCCCCTTTCTATGTCCCTTTTACGAGGACAGGGCAACGTCGCGATAGAACAGATAGCCAGCGGTGGTGAAGTAAATGGCGAGGCAGGTCACCAGGAAGGCACCGATGAGGTCCGTCAGTACGGCCGTTGTGCGAGCGCTGTACAGGCATTCCTGCGCAGGGAACACCGCGTTCCAGACTCGCGTGACGATGCAGCCCCCGCTTGTCTTGGCGTGCGGATACGCGACCTGGGAAGGGCGGCGGCCAGGGGTGGAGGTGCGGCGCGCAGCGGCGCGTGCCATGGCCTCGTCAATGAGGCGCTGGACGGCCACGGGGTCGGGCTGTGGGGAGGTGTTGTCGTGGCGGCTGGGCGACTCCTCTGGCACAGCCGGCTTCGACATCGAGGTGCGCCTCGAGTTGGAGCGCGAGGCAGAGCGGGAGCGTGCCGGAGAGGCGGTCTTCCTGGCGCGAGGAGGCATGGTTGCGATGGTGTGTCTGCTGTGTCGTGCGTTCACGTGTTGCGTGGGGAGCGAAAACGAAAAGAGAAGTCCCACCGCAGGAAACACGGGAGTACAGTACTTCCTTCCTTCTATTTCGTCGTTCGGCAAGCGAGCCTGGAGAGAGCAGCCGCTTCCTTGTGGTGCTATGGTGTCAAAGTGTCTAACAAAGGGAGCTTTCTACGAGTGGGTAGCGGTATGACTTGCTTAGGGGGACGTGCGGAGACGGACGCGTTGGCGGCAGCCGCAAGGAAGAGAGAGAGAGAACACGGCGATTCGACACCAACGCGCAGCGAACGTTTTGAGCCGGGAGGGGGGAGGGGGAGAAGGCGAGGCAGAGAAGCACGACAACACCAAGCAGCCACATTCCACGCAGCAGTCTCTGTATCTCGTCGATCCTCTTCCTTCTTCTTTCTTTCTCGGTTATCCTGCGACTCGCCAGTTCTCTCCTTGTCCGTTGCTCCCTCTCCTCTGCTTCCTTGTCCTGCGCCTGCTGCGAACAGATGAAGACATGTCCATTCAATAGCAAATAGGAGGAGGAAGAGATGGAGAAGGGGCCGCGAGAACAAAGCGAAATGAGAGGTGGTTGTGCCTGTGGCTGCAATGAAATGCGCTTCGAGTAGCGCTGGTCGTGGTGGAGGGAGGGGGGGAAAAGGGGGAGTTCGATTCCCCACTGCCGAGCACGCTGCTAAAGGCTGCGGATGAGGTCGAGCAGCTTGGGGAGGTACACCTTTGTGCCGCCAAGGACGGCAAAGTCGTGCAAGATGCCCTTCTGCCTGTAGAACTGAAGAACCGGCTTCGACACCTGTTCGTAGTCCTCCAACCGCGACTTGACGACGGACAGCTCGTCGTCCTTCCGTGTGAGTAGCGCTTTCGTGGAGCCACACTTGTCGCACACGCCGTCGACCTTGGGCATGAGCGGGTCCATCTTGATACCGCCCTCGTCGATCTTGGCACAGTTGTACACGAAGCCGCAGTCGGGACAGGAGCGCCGCGAGGAGATCTTGGTGATAATGACGTTGGTTGGCTGGGTGAGGTTGAGGACGTGGTCAATCTTGATGTCGCCGCTCTCCCAGAGTGCCTTGGCTTGCGTGATGTTGCGCGGGTAGCCGTCCAGGATGTAGCCGTTCGGGTACTCCGTCTTGGACATGGTGTTGAGGTGGTTGACCACCATCTTGGTGATGAGCTCGTCGGGAACGAAGACGCCATTCTCGATGAGATCCTTCACCTGCTTGCCGGTGGGGGTGCCGGCAGCCACCTCGCGGCGGAGCAGGTCACCGCTCGAGATGGCACAGCACTGCAGCGCGGCGGCCGCCCGCCCCGAGTACGTGCCCTTACCAACACCCGGCGCCCCCATGAACAGCAGGCGATACACCTTGGCGGACATGGCTGGGTTGGCAAAGTGGATAGAGGAAGAAAGCACTTGCGATAAGGAGCACGCGTTCTTTCCAGAGGACCAGGGGGAGCGGTAGGGTAGAGATGATACATGAACTGTTGCGCCTGCTCTGTCGCCGCGCCACGCCTAGTTCACGCACACACACACACACACATAGTCCACGCGGTGCGTTGGTGCTGACGACGACATGGGGACGGCAGGAGGGAGGCAAGCCACGCGCCTCGCCACCGCCTCTCCTGCGCGCAAGGGCCATCTCAGTGGATATTGTTGTGGGGAGGGGGAGGGGGAAGGGGGGGGTATGTTAGTTAATCGTACGTTACAGAAAAGGAGGAGAGGCAATAGGGACGCGCCAAAAGTCGCTTCATCGAACCACAACGAGAGAAAGAAAACAGAGAGGAGGGGCCACGCGCCAGCATGAAAGCCAACATGCGTCCCTCTCGTGGAGCAAAGGGGCAGACGGAGGGGTGGAGGAAGAGTGCGCACCGCGTAACACCCCTCTACTTGCTCTTCTTCTTTAGCTTGGCGCCGCCGACAGCCTTGGTCGTCTTCTTCTTGGGCGGTGTCGGTGTGCCGCTGTCGGCCTGCGCGGGAGAGGGGGACGGCGGGGGGTTCTTCGTCTTCTTCTCTTTGCGGAGGGCCCCGGTCTCTGCTTCAGTGCGCGACTGCTTGGCGGGGCGTTGCGACGGCGCATCTGGCTCCTCCTCGGTGCGCTCGCGCTTGCCCTGCGCTGGGGCGAGCCGTGTGAGAGTGCTAACGCTCGCGGGCGACAGCTTCAGGGCGGCCTTGTACATGGGCTGCTGCTCATTCACGTGGAGGATCTCGCGTGCCAGGAGGGCCGCGTGGTGCTTGTGCAGCTTCCGCGGCGGCGCCTGGGCCCCGTCCCCCTCCGCCCCGTCTCCCTCCGTTGTGCCCGCAGCCAGCTTCAGGAAAGCCTCCACGAGCACTGGCACTGCGACGAGGTGTGATGCCATGGCCGGCTTGCTGCAAATCTCCACAGTCTCCGCCTCGTAGTTGGCGGTGAGCCAGGTGTGTCTGTTCCACTGCTTATTCTCGAGAGAGAAGAGATTGTGCTGCTCCCAGTTGGGCAGCACGCAGCGCGCCTTACGATCCGCGGACGGTGTGAGGAGATGCATAAGGATCAAGTACCCATACGGGCTATTGACGACCTGGGCAAGGTGGGCAACGAGGTCGTGCAGGAGATACTTGTTCAGCAGCTGTGGATCGTACAGAAGGTCAAACAGACGCGCCACAACGGGGGCACTGTACTTGCTGGTGGAGAGCGGCCCCAGGTTGGTGTTGAAGGCCCGCAAGATCTCCTTGCGCTGCTTCGGCTCCGTCAGCGAGAAGGCCAGCGAGGCCAGGGGGGCGCCTTCTCGTGTGAGGGCGATGGCGGCAATGTGGGGACGCAGGGTGTCGCAAAGCTCGCTGACCTCGTCGCGTGTGCCGCTGCGCACGTAGGCGTACACCAGACGCTGCACGAAGGGGTACCCCACCGCATCCTTCTGCGACACCAACTTGTCGCAGAGCTCGAAGAGCCGGGTGAGGAGGCGCTTCTGCAGGGGAGGGTTCTGCTGCAGAACGTCCTCGAGCACCGGATAGCCTTTCCACTGCTTCATGACCGCCACATTGTCCTTGAAGACGGCGAGCAGGAGTAGGTTGCGGTCCAGCGCGGAGCACCAGCGGCTGCTGTAGGCGGAGTGGATCACCTCGATGCCAAACTTGTGCGACACCAGCTGCGGAACCGCTGGGATGATGTTGGCGAGCAACTGGTTGTACACGTCGTGCGGCACATGCCGGATAAGGGCATTGACGGCGAAGTGCGCGTAGGCGTCGGTCGCGTAGTTGGTGAAATCCTGGGAGACGAGTTTGACAAGCTTCTTCACCTGAGCGGGGGAGCCGTACTTGACCATGGACTGCACCACGCGGCTGATGCTAGGCGTGCGGATGTAGCTCGCAAACTTGGGCTCCAGCAGGCGCATCAGCTTCTCTACGATCGGGTACTTGTGCTCGTAAGCGCTCTTCTTGATGGCCTGCGTGTCGGCGGCGTCGGCGGCGTCGGCGCCGGCCTCGTCCGATGCGGTACGCAGCTTCTCCCACAGGCGGAGAACCTCGCCGTGCTCCGAGGACATCTTCAGCGCGTGCTTCTCCGAGGCATCCAGCACCCGGCCCTCTTTCTTCTTGATGAGGGCACTCTTCGCCAGACGCTCCGAGGTCGGCAATGACTTCAGGCGCGCCGTACGCGCCTCCATCTTTTTCGCATTCGTGCGGCCCATTACGGAGTGCCCCCCTCAGTTGGGGATGAGGAAGGGCGAGCAGAGATTGGAGTGAAGCGAGTCTGACGGGGAAGGAGGACGGCACCACACAGCTGAGTTCTTCGTATAACTAAGTCGGAGGAGGAGGAGGGAATGGAGGAGAGGATGGGTTGGAGTGAATGAGGAGGAGGGGGGGGAGGAGGCCAACAAGGAAAGAGGGCTCTCAGCGTGCGTTCCCAACACCTGCAGGAAAACGATATCACAGGTAGCTGCCGCTGTTGCCCCACCCCCCTGCCACCTTTCCCTATCAAGGCCGCCACCAACGATACGCAACTCGTCATGCTCCTTTCTCTTGTCCGGATGGCCGCACGCCATTTGTGCTCGTGGAGTCTGGATGAAGCAAACAAGAGAGCATAACAGGGGAAACCATCACGGCGTTCTCTGCCGATCGCCACCAATCTCCGCATTGCGAGCCATGTAGCCCTTATACGTGGGCTGGATGGCAATACCCTCCTCACGCCGGAAGGCGCGCTGCACATGTGTGATCGCCCGCTTCATCGCACGCAGGGCGTTGTACTCCAGCTCAAACACGCGCACATTGCGCCAATACCGGTCCTCAATGCGGCACACCACAGCGGCCTCCTCCGTGTAGCCCTCCAATGCATCTTCAAAACTCAGCAGACGCTCTCGCACCGCCGCTTGACAGCTGGCAAGCGCGTCGCTGGCCCTGATCACGTGCTCGAAGCCTGCCTTCATGCTGGCACAGGAGGGAACTGAGAGCGGCTTGTCGCACTCAGCCGTGCTGACCTCCACCCACTTGGCATGACTCGACCGCGTTGCTGCGATGGAGGTGGCACAGAGGGAGTGCAGCAGCGGGTGCATCTCCGCAATAGCCACGCTAAGTCCGTCCGCGTACCTGCCCCACCCCTCCACCACTGTGGCGTCAAAGCTGCCGAGGGAGACCATACCAGTCGTGTCCGCGTCCGCTGCGGGGCAGAAGGACACCGCCGACTCGCGGTGAGCCTGGCGCGCCGTGCCCCGGTGCTTCCCCTCAGTACCCGCTGCTGCCGCCTTTGCCCTTGGCTCCCCGCCGCTAGTGAGGACCAGGGGCGGCGCCGGCGCCTGGGCAGCCACCAGGCCGGCTAGAATGCGCCGGCTGGTTGCCCGCTGCTGCTGCGTGTCGTCGGTGTCGGGCCCCGCAGCCGTGACAGTGGTAGACTCATCCAGCCACTGCAGCACCGCTTCCACGGCCATGGCTTTCTGGCCAGTTGGGTCTACGTTTGCTGAGGACAGCTGGGGCTGCGCGGCAGCCATGTAGGCGGCAATGGCATCCGTGGGCTCCGGCGCCACTGCGTTCGTTGGCGACGTAGAGGTCACCGGGTGCAGCGCGGGAGGTGGCGCTGCCGCCCTACCCAGCGCAAGATCCTCGCGGTCCACACCCAGGGACTCGAGCGCCGAGACGACGCGCTGCTCCAGGCGGCGGATGTCAAACAGCAGAGACAGCAGCGGATCTACGGCAGCGGCAGGTGCCTGGAAGCGCAGAGACCGCTCCTGTGCGGCCTCAGCAAGAGTTTTGGCCCTCTGTGGGCGGCGGCGCTTTCGGTCGGGCTCCGAGGTGTGGGACAGTGTCTCGCCCTCAGCCATACTTACCCTTGTCGTGGCACGAAGGGGGAGGGGGGAGAGGAGTAGCAGCGTCCAAGTGCCACAAAAAGGGGTAGAGCTATCCAAAGACGCGCCACAACTGTCAGAGTGGGCTGTGCAACTACTAGAAAGAGAGAGAGAAGGGGGAGAGGAGGGAAGGTGGGGGGGGAGAGGTGGACGACAGTAGGGCACGCAGTGAAACACATACCGCGTGTGGGGAAGCACCACGGCAGCAGCAGGGTACTGTCAGGGGAGCGCAACACTTGCGCAGTGCATTGTCACCCACACACATACACCAGTTCTCACCGCATCCCGCAACAAGGCAAAGTTCGCCTTTGCTTCGCCCCAAAGGCCCCGCTGGTGTACAGCCCCTGACACACATGGATACACCCTCTGCGCGCGGATGCCTGTGTCTGTCTGCGTGTCTGTGTGTGTGTGTTGGTGGTCGTTGTTCTAGAAGGTAGCGAGGGGGGGAGGGGGGCGGCAGGGCCGTTACAGAGGGGAAGAAAACCTGTCACCTACCGAGGCACAAGGAAACGCAGCTCGCGAAGGAGGGGGGGGAGGAGACGTAACGCAAAGGAGAGAACCTCGTGAACCAAGATGGGCTCTGATAGGTTCTGCATTTGTCGGAAGAAGCCGTATCTTCTCCACCCGTAAGGCGAATATACGAAAAGGGGGAGGGGAGGAAGACGCAAAGTGCATTTGGGTGTAGACGTTACAGGACAGTCGCGGTGCACCTGCGCACTCCCCTTGCACCAGCGCTTGCATAACGCGCGCACCCGTGCCCCTCACCGCGGACCGGGGGGCATGGCTGAGCAGACAGCCGAAAGGAAATAGAAGAAGGAGGGAGAGGAGGGGGGGGGGACGGATGGCGCTGAAAGGTCTCTTCTTCTCCCTACACGAATGGGTTCCACTGAGACTGGAGGAAATGCAGGAACGAGCGCCGCCACGCGCCAAACACATTCAGTGGCACGCAAAAGAACGGAGGCGATGCAGGAGCGACACGCCTATCCGCCGCGCGATGTCTAATGAAGGAGAGAGAGAGTGAGACGGGGGGATATCGTGTGTTTCCTTGTCAGAGGCCCTACAAGCTGGTTACCCCGCCACTGAGCGCGCCACCGCTCACCCCCCCCCCCTCCTACGTAGGGATCGTGGAACAAAAACGAAGGAAACGCGGAGCAAAGACGCGGAAGGGAAAGGGAAGAGAGGGTCTCTGGCTGCACCATCCCAATGGCGCAAGGGGTAAGCAGAAAGCGCAGAGAATTGTCTGCGCGAGGGGATGCCAACCATGCCAAAGGCAAACGGCAGAGAGAAAGCGAGGGAGACCCACAAGGGAAAGGACAGCAAATGGTGGAGGGCAGACACCGTCTTCGCCGAGACGCGCGATAGAGGAAATGGCACTGCCGCAAACCTCGGCATGGCACGAACAATAGCAATCCCCCCCCATCGGCATCGTCGTGGTCGCAAGAGAAATGATGGTAGTTTAGTAGTAGCAAGAGGAGGAAGTCAAGGCAGCAGCAGCATGAGGTGGGGCATGGTTGGGGCATGGTTGAGCTAAACAGAGGAGAGCAAGATGGCACGTTTGGGCTCTTTCCTTGCTGCGCAGCAACAGAAATGGAGAGGGGGTGGGTGGAGAGGCGGATTCGTGGGAGAGAACATGCGGCGTTGGTGGGCCCTTCTTGAGGTTAGCTGCTGCCGCCAAGGTGGCTGTCCGCCGTGCACGTGAAGCCGCCAAACAGCTGCTGCTGCGACGGGTTGAGCTGCGAGGACTGCGCTGGGGTGTTCACGACCTGGTCTGGCTTCTTGGAGGAGGACGAGCTCCCGCTGCTGCCCTTGGCCGCGAGCATCTCCTCAACGGAGGGCAGCGGGGTCCACTTGGGCGGCACCACCTTCTTCTCCATGACCTCGTCAAAGCTAATGCCGTTCCAGAACGGGTGCGCCTTCACGTCCGCGCCTTTGATGCGGCGGTTGGGGTCCTTGACAAGGAGGCGGCTGATGAGGTCCTTGGCCTCGGGCGACAGCTGCACGCTGCTGGGGAAGCGCAGGTCCGAGTAGAGGATGTTGTCAAAGACCTCCTTCATGCTCTTGCCACTGAAGGGGGTGCGGCCGCACAGCATGCGGTAGAGCAGAATACCAAAGGACCAGAAGTCCACCGCGTTCGTGTACTCGCGCTGGCGCAGCACGTCTGGGGCGACGTAGAAGGGAGAGCCCACGAAGGAGTTCGCGCGCAGGTCGGAGTCGGCCACGTCCTGGCCGTCCTTGTAGAAGTCCTTGGAGAGACCAAAGTCAGCCAGCGCGCAGTGGCCGTCGCCGGAGAGGAGGATGTTCTCCGGCTTGAGGTCGCGGTAAATAACGCTGTGCTCGTGCAGGCAGAGGATGGCCAGCAGAATCTCCATGCCGTAGAGCTTCGCAGTGAAGAGGTCGAGCATCTTGTTAGGCACGCTGTTCATGTACTTGTCTAGGTCACCACCTGGCATAAAGTCCATGACGAAGAAGAGCTTGTGCTCAGACTGGAAGGTCCAGTGCAGCTTCAGGAGGTAGGGATGGTTGATGCGGGTCAGCACGTTGCGCTCCGTGAACACGTCCTGCACGCGCTTGTGGTCGAGCAGGCCCTGCTTGTTCACCACCTTCATGGCGTAGTAATGGTTGGTGTCGATGCGGCGGCAGAGCACAACGTACGCAAAGGAGCCTTTGCCGAGCACGTCGAGGCTCTCAAAGTCATCCTTCGTGAGCTTCTCCTGCGGCTCCACCGGTGCAGTGTTGCCGTCACTGCCGCCGTGGTCGTTCACCTGGTCGCTGTGCCTGTCACTCGCACGCTTCTCCTCGCTCTTCTCCTTCTCCTTCTTGTCCTTCTTGTCACGCTTGAATAGCTTGGCGAACATGCTGCTGCTGTGGTTGCTGCTTGTCAGTTGATGAGGGAGGGGAGGGGAGGGGGACGGGGGCTTTCGAGAGAGGTAGAAGGCACAACACCTGTACGTATGTGGTGGTGCGTGAGGGAGGAGGAACAAAACGGTATAGTTGGGGGGGGGGAATCAAAGGCTGTGGAGGTCGCAAAAGGTGTCTCTGTGTTTAGAGTGGTACGAGGTAAAGGGAGGGAAGGAGGGAGGCGGGTGCTTGGGGAGAGGAGGAGAAAGGGGGGGGGCACACACACGGAATGTATGCGCGTGTGAGTGAGTGAGTGAGTGAGTGAGTGAGAGTGCGTTTGACTGTGTGTGTGTTTGTGTTTGTGTGTGTGTGTGTGTGATGGTTGCTGTATCCGTGATGGTGATGGTGTGGGTGGTACGAAGAGGAAATAGGGGATAAGCGAAGGGCTATAGAAACTAGACGAGAAGTGTGGATATATGCAGGGAGAACGGAAGCGGGGATTACAGTGGACAATAAACAGTCAATACAACTCAACGAGGAAAGGAAGTTAATGGCTATGAAGGAGGTCCTTTCCTTTGAGGAGACTTAAGTGAGGGGTTCAGGGAGAGGGGAGGGGGGGTTGACTCTGCAGTGTAAATGGGTAGCGCGGTAGGGGCACCGCAAGGAAAGTGGAGGGTGAAGGAGATGGAGGAGAGAGGGAGAGAGGGAGCAATACGTTTCTGCCAGGAGAAGAGGAAGGAGAGAGGAGTAGCACATAACGCAAAGGGTGAAGCTGAGGCAACAAGAGCTGCAGAATGGTCCTTCTCATGAAGCAGCAACAGGGGGAGCAGCAGCCACACAGGCAACAATGCACTGCCCCATCCCAATCTATCAGTCCATTTCACAGTTTTCGGTTGAAACGGAGCAAATGGTCCGTGTGTGGCATCACAGATGAGCGAGAAGAGTATCACGGAGTAGCAAGAAGAAGCTGGGAAGCACGTCTGGGGGGAGGGACAGAGCCAGCTCCCACGAGTCGGCGCCGCACTCCGCCACGCTCCCCGTCGAGTCCAGCGTGCACGCAGTCACGGCATCGCGCTGCTGTGTGGCGCCATCGCAGCCGGTGGACGGCAGCGGACCGCATATGATGCCTCCAGAGGACAGCACGCTCCCCGCCACACGCCAGCAGAAGTGCCGCACGGCACTCGCGCCGCTCGCGCTACCGAGCGCTTCCAAGGAAGCAGTACGGCCGACCTCAGGAGGCAGCCATGCGGGGCCGTTGGTGGACAGGGGCAGCACGGCAGGCAGCGGCCGCGGAGCCGCCGCGAGCCGAGTCAGAGTCTCGGGCAGCCACGCGGCCAGGTACCCCAGCGCCACACACGCAAGGTCCGTCGTCTCCAGCTCTGCTTCCTTCGAGGCGGCAGCTGCGGCCTGGGGAATGCGGGCGAGCACGTCGCGCAGGCGGTCCGTGAACAGCGAGGCCGGCGTCAGCACGCCGTCGGAGTCCCACAGGCCCTGCTGCAGCTGCGGTAGTGTCAGGGTGCACGCCACGAAGTTCGTTACGCAGAAACTCTCCTGCGCGGTGGCATCCACGAAGCTGGGCTCCTCCGCAAAGTCGGCGAGCAGGCGGGTGTGGGCGTGCAGGTGACGTAGCCGGGCTTGGCTTAGCACATATTGATGGATTGGCAGCAAGTCGTCGGCCGAGCCCGACGGCGCAGTACCAGCGGCGGTGGTGGTGGGGACGGAGTGTGCCCCCGGTGGAGCCTTGCGGGTGGCGGCGGCGGCGCCACCAGCACTGGCTTGAGCGAGGCGCGTGGAGAGGTCGATGTCACGCGACCACTGAGTGAGTACGGCCAGTTTTGCCGTCAAGGTGACACATCCTGGCGTCCCGAGTTGCTCGATGCAGTGCACCGCGTCAGCGTACGGGTCGAAGAGCCGTTCCTCGCTGTGGTGTCGTGCGAACTCGACGCCCATGTCGTCCAGTGTCACACGCCCGCGAAGGCGCACCTGGGCCTTGCCTACCTCAGCTGCCTCCGCTGCGTACACGTGCTGGTAAAGGTTGAGCAGTACGTGGTGGGTGTCGGCCAGAACCGCGTCCGCCACCCACCGGCCCACCGTCAGGTCCACCGGAACGCCGAGCATGTCGAGTTGCTGCAGGTTGTCGTCGCCCAGCATGTCCGCAGTCCACCGCAGCACGGATCGAGAGAAGGAGAAGATGTCGACAAGTGCACCGCTCAGGTCAACCTCGGCGATGGCGCGTCCGCGGCCGGGGTGGATGCAGCCGCCAAACGGATTTCGCTGATAGCACCAGCCAAGCGTGTTGCTCCCCTGACCTTCGCCAATGCAGCCGCTGCGGCCGCAGGAACCGTAGAAGAAGTAGAAACAGCGGCGGAAAATACGCACGGCGGCACGCAGTTGGTTCCCTGCGTCCAGGAACTCGAGGAGCAGCACCCGCAACGCGCCAGCGGACCCGCCGCCTGCCCCGCTGCCCACGAGATGTGACAGGCGCTCGCGGAGGCCCTTGCTCGCCTCCTGCTCGCGGCTGCGCTGCTCGGCAACAGCGCCGCAGAGGAGTGGCTCCCAGTGGAAGTACTCGTGCCAGCGACCGCTGCCGCCGCCCGCGCGGTGCCCCGCGGCTGCTGCGAAGACCACCTCGCCGTCGACAGGCTGCGAGGCGCCGCGCCAGTCCGCCGACACGCGGGTGCCGCCCGGGAGCGTGACGTGGCCCTCGCCAACGAACTTGCCGTCGGCCCACACCCCGTCGAAAACGCACATGTCCTGCGAGGCCGCCGGCAGCGGTGGGGAGCTCGTCGCCGCCGCCGCGTCGGTGGCCGACAGGAAGTCGCCGTCGGGCAGCCGCGAGACGCCGTCCTGCGCGTACCTGCGCGAGAAGAGAGTGCCGGTGTCGTGGAACATGCCGTGGCGGAAGCGGCCAACGTACCGGTCCCCGCTGGGAGCCGCATAGCACCCAAAGCCGTGTGGGCGGCCCTCCTCCCACTCCCCAAAGTACCGGTGGCCGCCCGCCGTCACCAACTCCCCCCACCGACACCGCACCGGCACCGTGGACTGCACCCACAACGAGAACTTGGACATGGCCTCGCTGGCAACGGGGCCGCCGCCGCCGAGTCTGGGCCCCTTTGTGGGATGCGCATCAGTGGTTTGCAGAGACAGGAAGCCGCAGTACTTGTCTCCGTTGGCGTAGTCGACGCGGCACGAGTTGGAGAGGTCGGGCCGGTTCATGCGCCAGCGACTCCACAGCACGTACCGCTCCGTCACGAGCTTCCCGTAGCCGTCGCGCCAACGGTGGCTGAAGTCGCCCACGTAGCAGTGCCGCCCACTGCGAGAGAGCAGGGTGCCCTGCCCGTGCGGGACCGCCACGCCGCCCTGCATCACCACCTCCCCGCTGTACTCGTCGTCGTGGTCCATCGCGATGGTGCGCCGCTCCACCCTCGCACCGCTCTCGCGCCTTGGGGAAGGCGTGGTGGTGGTGCTGGTGCTGGTGCCGCCTGTCGGGTGAGCTCGTCGCGGGGTAGAGCCGTGGGACAGGCTGCCAAAGGCTCCCTCGTCAAAGTCGCTCATTTGTTGCCGCCCCCGTGTACTCTGTTCTCTTCTTCCTATCGGAAAGCAAAAGTGTGTTGCCGCGTTGGGCCCTTGGAGCGTGTTCCTTCCTCCTCTTGGTGCCCCCGAAGCCTCTCGCACCGTTACAGGCATGCAACACAAACATGTTGGAGGATAAAAAGCACAAGTATAAGGCATTGAGCACAGCAATGCGGACAAGGAGGGGGGGAGGGGGGGGAGAGGCGCATATCCCTTTCCCCTCCTAGTGGCGAGAGCACCACATACAAAGACAGCAACGCTCCCTCCCTCCGGCAGCGTGCACGACACCGTCATCGTGTTGCAACTGGCTGCTGCGCCTCGCGGACGCTCCTCTCTGATATGAGTTTCCTTACTTCGTTGGTGCACCTCCCCTTTCGCATGGACACGTCTCGGAACATCTTCTCTGACGGGCACAAGTCAGCCAGCAGCCTTGTCATTTCCCTTGGGCGGCGCCGAGGCGGGGCCCGCGCGGGCCCTCTTCAGCTCCTCGTAGTAGTCCCACACATCCCGGTCGTCGGCGAACTTGAGCTTCATGTCGCGCCGCTGCCGCCAGTTGGGGACGCACACCAGCATCGCGGCGAGCGCTCCGCCAAGGACACCGAAGACGGCCAGAAACAGGTTTTGCAGCCAGTAGGCTACGGGGAAGGACACGACGAGGGAGCCCACAATGAGGGCATTGCACCAAAAACTGGCCGCCTGCTGATCCTTGAGAGACATGGGGGACAGCAGCCCCGCCAGCCTCTTTGCTAGCGGATGAACCTTCTGCTCTGGCCCCGCCGTCCGGGCCGCGGCCGCGTTGGGCGATGGCGGCGACTCCTCATCTTTCTCACTTCCCATGTTCGTCAGTGTCTGTGTCACACTCGTGTGTGTGTGTGTGTGTGCGGTGGCGCTTGCGAGCGGTGAGAGTGGGGGGAGGGCTAAGTAGTGGGGTACGGAAGGGTGTGCGAGAGGGGGTGGCTCACGAGATTCATCCCATATCAGTGTGGAGCTGCTTCGATGCCAAGATATGGAAAGCACTTCAGCCGTGGGCTGAGACCCCTTTCGCGAGTGTGTATCTGTCTGTATCTGTGTGTGTGTGCGTCACAGGGAAGGTGGCTGGGCAGGAGCCAGTATCAGCAACAGAGAGAGGGGAGGGGAGGGGGGGGGGGCACCAAGACAAAGGACAAAAGGACTGACACAAAAGCCGGGGAAGAGGAAGGGAAGCGCGTGAAGGGGGGGGGGGAGGGATGTACGACGGAGTGCAGGACGAGGCGGCTACAGAGCACGCTCAAAGCGCACATTGTGCAAGCGAATCCAGTTCACAAAAGCGGTCACGGCACTCTGGCGGACAGACACCTCCATGGCCAGGGAGCGTGCGCGGGGACCCGAGCCCCGGGCGGTCTGCCCCGCAAAGGCGGCGGTGGTGGTGGGGGCCTCCGCGGCGGCCTGGTCCATCTCGTCGTGGTCGTCGTCCTTGTCGTCGTCGTCAGCGGCTAGCGGGTCAGGTCGCATGAGCACGCTGGCAAAGGTGATGGCGAGGCCGCGCTCCGTCGCGCCGTTGACGGCCTTGTTCTGCAGCAGTGCACAGCACAGATCAAGGATCCACGTGATGATGCCACGCAGGTACGGCGGCATCGCCTCAAGGTAGCTGACGGAGTCGCCGTTGCCAAAAGTGAGCTCGAACACACGCACGTCCATCTCCGCCAGCCACAGCAGGATGAGCCCCATCGTGACATCGGGGGGTGCCTTGGTGAGGTAGTCGGGCATCCGTGTGTAGGCGTTGGGGAAGTAACTCACACCGGAGGATGTGGACTCGGTCGGCAGGTCAATGCCAGGCAGGAAGCCGGCTGGCTGCGCGGACGACACTGGTGGCTTGTAGCGACGCGCCGCGGGAGCCTTCTTGGCATCCGGCAGCGACGCCCAGTAGCTGCTCAGGACATCGGAGAGGTTCACCTGCTCGCGGAGGATATCCTTCGCACGCAGCACCTCCCTCATGGTCTCCTGGTTGTGCGCGCGGTAGTTGGCGGCGCGGTCTGTCATGAGGTGAATCACGGAGGTGCTCGACAGCCCTTGCTGCCGTATGAAGACGTGCTTGAGGAGCTGCAGCATCAGCGGCGCGCTGTACACGCCCAGTAGCGAGTTCTGCACCGAGAGCGGCAGGCACGCGGGGAAGCTCTGGTGGAACAAGCCCTGTCGTGGGGACACCACAGAGTAGGTCACGAACAGCTTGAGCACCCCCTCGACGCTGAGGACGAGGACCTGCTGGAACTCCGTGAAGCCGGACCTGGGAGCCTCCTTGATGGTGAGCTTGATGTTGATGGACTCGCCGCGCTTGAGTTCTTGCTTGTCGATGGAGCTCTGGATGAAGCGGTTCTCGACCCGGACACCGTCAATGATGGTCTGGGTCTGCGCGACTTCTAGCGTGAAGGTGAAGTCGCCCTTGTTCTGCACCTTCACCGTCGCCGCGAAGATCTCCTCATTGACTGCCGGGTCGTTGGAGAAGACGCCGACAAACTTGAAGTTCGCCTGCTTCATAGAGACCTGTGGCACGCGCTTCATGCCCGGAATGGCCTGCCGCAGTTGTGCGAGGGCGATGGGGTCGTCCAGTTTGGGCCGCGGGACCATGCCGGTCCCTTTAGCATGCAGCTCGCTACCGAGGATGTCAAGCGCGATCATCTGGCAGCGGTACGCCCAATCGCTGTCCGAGTTCACGCAGAGTACGCGGATCGTGTCGAGCACGCTATCGGGAATGGCCTGGTTTGGGTACATGTAGCCGTACAAGAACGGCGTCAGCTGGGAGGAGTTGAACGAGTCCAGCCGGGCCAGCAACTTCTTGATTTCTCGAGCATCACTGGGCAGGGGCTGGGTGTGAGTGTTGCTGCGGCGCGCATTCAGAAAACACTCCATCAGCTCGGCATTTGTAATAGCGCTCTCTGGCAGGACCGGGAGCGACGCCACATTCGTGCACACCCCCACGCTTGCCGGAAGAGGAGCAAACTCGTCCATGCCACGTGAGCAGAGCGGCAGGGTGGGCACCGATGGGATAGACCCGAAGCGAAAACGAGGGAGGGAGGGACAGAAACAGAGTCGACTGGACGATACACAACCAACGGAAGAACACGTTTGCGCAGATCTGTGTGGGGGGTACGCTTCTTTTTTTTTTTTTTTTTTTTTGCGACGGTGTACTCTGTATGGGTCTCGTACCGCAGCAAGGCTCGCTGCGGCTTCCTATGTTCAACTTTGACGAAGGCAACAAACATCCGACAGGAAGGGGGGCAGGAGTGGGGTGAGGAGAAGTGAAGAGGAGCAGGTGAAGCTGCAGTAGCACCACAGAGTGACAGGAGAAGCGACGCACGTGCCATCCCTCACACAGTATAAGGAGGTTTCATGGCGTAGCGCTGCTTCCAGACAAGGAACGGATAATTGGGGGGGGGGGGGGGGGGGGCGTCCCCGGGGCCCCCCACCACCCATTGTCGAACGCAGTAAGCAGTAATG
>JASAOB010002669.1:0-37100 GCA_030849825.1 Herpetomonas tarakana | reverse complement strand
TCTCCACCCGCTTGTGGCCCGTGAGGCGCATCAGCGCTGCCTCGGGCATGCCCTGGGACGCCAGCTGGCGTACTGCGTCTGTGCGCACACCAACGGCAGAGGGCCGCACTCCACGGCTGCAGGGAGTGCACGTCTAGCCCGCGGAGTCTGTGAAGGGCTACCGCGCGGCCGACTCCAGGCGGACCTCGGCAGCAGCCCCCCTCAACAGGGAGCGGGCGAGGCGCGGCGAGTGGGGGAACTGGCTGCCCGTCCCCAAAGCGGGCCGTTGTTGCACCAAGGTCCCCCCCCCCCCTTTCGCCTGCTTGTCCCCACCGTCACAGTATCGTCATGACGGTGGCGATGCCGCTCGGTGTTGCGGGTGTAACACTAGTAGCGGTCTTGAAAGGAAGCAGTGAACACGACGCTGCATCGACAGTGCGGAAGATTCAGATTACTATAATGAGTCGCTACCCTAGGTACAGAAGGCGTTTCGAGGCGGGCAACTGTTTCCCCATAAGCATCCAGAGTTCTAGCGAGATGATTGTGTTCTGTGCTGCACCTACTCACCGGCAGAGGCAGCACTTCATAATTCGCGTACTTCTTCGGGTTTCATTGGAGCCCTGCAGCATACGGAAGATCTGGAAGCTTAGTGAGTTCCTCGTCCCTGTGATCTGGATCCATCTCATGGGAGGGGGGGGGGGAGGAGGAAGCGACAGACTCGCGTGCACCACAAAACCAATCTACTAGGAGTAATAAAAGAGAAGGAGACGGTTTTATTATTGTTGAAGCAACGTTACAGTGTCGTTGCTCTTGCATACCCTCTCCACCCCCGTTTCTTTTCGAGGGAAGGGGTGGGGGTGGATAGTCGCTTCCATTCTTACCGCATGCGTTCAAAGAATGAAGAGTAGATATAAAACGAGCGGCGTGGTGCGAAGGAGGGAGAGAAGTAGAAGAAGAGGAAAGAGGGGGTAAGATACCGCATGACAGAAACAAAACGGCGCGCGGAGTGGAGTGGTAACGGCGATTATATGGTAAGAAGTCTCCGGTGACTGCCCCAAACACTGTACGGGGATCCCAAGCTATCCCTATCGTTCGTTGCTGCTTTATCGAATCTCTCGCTTGATATACCGAGGTAGAGGAAGGAAGGCGCTCTGTTGGCTCACCTGATGTATACCCAATGAGAGTTCAGGTCATCCTTACTTCCGTTGTGTGTAGTGTTGCCATGCCGAAAATGAAGGGGAAGGGGGGCACAAACAGCCAAGCCACGGAGAGGGAGAGAGGTCTGTCCCGACCCTTTAGGAAGGAGGGGGCAGTACCGGCGGGTATTGGAGCAGGAGAGCGGTCTCGGTCGGCTCCACCCGCCCCAGTCGGGCGAGTTGCTCCCTGCGGGCCATGGCAGCCGGATCGTTGGCAACTTCGTCCAGGTTGGCCAGGGCCTCCAGATGCCCACCCGCCACGCGCTGGTGCCCCTCCTCCGTGGCGCGCTCGAGCTGCTCCAGAATGCGCGCGGAGCGGTGGTAGAGGGGCTCCTCAATGGTCCCCGGCGCGAACATGTGGTACACCTTCACGTGCTTCAGCTGGCCAAAGCGGTGTACCCGGCCAATGGCCTGCACCTCCACCGCAGGGTTCATGTTGGGCTCGAGGAAGATGACGTGGTTGGCAAAGGTGAGGTTAAGCCCGGCGTTGGCCGCGCGCGACGACACGAACAGTGCCCGACGGTCTTCCTTTTTGCTTGTGCTGGAGTGGTCACCAAGCTGCGACGCGGATTGCTGCTGCTGCTGCAGCACCGACGTGATTCTGCGGCGGCGTGCAAGCGTAGTGCCGCCGTCCAGGAGCAGTGGCGCGTACCCAGCCTTGACCACCTCCTGGTGCGCGTGTTGCAAAATGATGGGGAACTTTGAGAAGACGAGCACCCCGTCGTCCGGGTTTGCGTCCCAGATGCAGGTGAGCAGCTCGAGCAGCTTCTCGGCCCGGCTGCCACGGCCGATCCTTGCGAACCTCTCCTCGTCCGTGATGTTGTCGGCGTCGTCGTCGTCGTCGAGGGCTTCGTCCCCTGGGTGCGCTTTTTTGCTCGGGGTTTGCGACTGCTTTGCTTCTTCCTCCTTCATTTCCCGTGCGGCCTCGGCGTCCTCACTCTCCGCTGGCTGGGCGATGCGCTTCACATCGTTCATGCTGTTCTTGTCACGACAGTAGGGGCACTTGGCCAGGCTGTTGCCCGTTGAGTGCGAGATGCCGCTCTGGATGACGCCCATGAGGCATTCCTTGCAGAAAAGGTGGTAGCACGTCAGCACAGTCGGATCCACCATCTGGTCCAGGCAGATACCGCAGCTCGGGATGTCTGGAGGATCGCCGGCGAGCTTCTCGAGGACCTCCAGTGTCTCCGCAGGAACGTTGATGACACTACCCTTGACGATGCGTGGGTGGGCCTTCTGCTCCTGTGCCCACGCGAGCACGTCCTTTGCCGTCATAGTAATGAAGGATTTCTCAAGCTGCTGCTCGAACTCTGCAACGGATGCTGGCAGCATCTCCGTGTACACGTCTTCCACGGTGAGGGCTCCGAGGAGCTGTGCGCTGACTCCTTTGGGGTGGAGGGCAAGGCGGCAGAGGGTCTGCAGCCACTGCAATACGACAGACATACGGTTGGCGAGACGGCCCTCACGGTGCAGCCGGCTAGAGACAGTGCTGACAATGTTGGCGTAGCGTGCGTAGAAGAAGGATTCATCAGGAGTCAGTTGCACCGACACCGCAACGTGTTCCACAGGACGCAGGCTCAGCTCCTGTCGCACTTCCTCGGTTCGCTCGTGGCGAACCACAAATCGGACAAGCATCTGGACCAGGATGCTTGGCAGCACGCGTAGGCTGCGCGTCCGGTCTGGGCCAAAGGCATACAACCCCAGACGAGGCGGGTAGCCCATACGGGGAATCTCCTCCCTTGACGCAGCAATCGGGAAGCCATAAAAAGCGTTTGCAGAACACATGGCACAGAAGCAAAAGAAGAAGCCGCTGTTGTCTATCTCGCTGGTCCACTCGTGGAGGCCGCCTTTGGTCGCGTAAGCGTTGTAATGGAAAGCCACACGAGAACGCTGCGTATTGAGGAAGTAGTGGCCGTTCGACAAACCCAGGAAATGACGCTCCATCGCATTATGCCGGCGGAGAATGAGGCAAGTCGACTCGGCCAGGGTGGCACTAGCGCTGAGAGCGCCGACTGCCCGCAGCGGTTCTGCCAAAGTCGCGGGGTTATTGTTGCTAATCGGTGTTCCCGATACGGCCCAGCGACGGTCGCCCTGAAGAAGGTGGAAGAGACTATCGCTGCCGCACTTTTGGCATTCATCGAAGATGACGCGGCGGAAAATCAGGTCGGTGATCATCATACCCTTCACCTTCCCCGTGTCGGCATCCAGACGGTTCACGGCTATTTTCCAGTACGAGGTGAACAGATCGGTCAGATGGGGTAGAATAACGTGCTGCACGAACTGCCGCTGCGTCGCCGCCGACTCGAACGGGTACCGGAGAAGGTCGGCAATGCAGTCGGACGGCAGGAAGCCCAGGCCTGGCACAAAGGGACCGCGCTGGGGGGTGACAGAAGAAGCCGCCACCGACCGGACAGTCCCCCACACGGCGTCGAGAAACTCGTTGCACCCCTCGTCGTCAGGCGACATGGGAGATTTGTAGACCACCTTGAACGCGCGTACGCGATAGTTAGGGCCACTGAACTCAAGGCGCTCGAATGCTGGCGACCCAAGCGCCGCCGCCTCCTCCTCCTCCTCCACTGGCTGACACAGGCTCACGGTCCACGCCAGTTGTCCGTCGTCCTTGGCCGAGATCTTCTCCGCCGCGGTCTCCGCCGGTGTCCCTCCACCGCCGCGGGAAGCCATCTTGCCGGCAGCCCTTCCCCCTCGCCCGCGGCCGCGGCCACCCCGCCCTCGCCCTCGGCTTGAGGACTCCTCCGCCAAGTCTTGATGCCGCCCCACTTCCGGAGGGACCATGCCGTTCTCGAAAGGCCCTACATGCTCCAGCGCCAAGAAACCAGCTGGCTGGCTCTTCGCCCAGGAGCTGACGGAGCCAAGGCTGGTGCTCGCGGCCACAACGTCCATCAGCAGTCTATCCTCTCCCTCGTTCTCCTTGCGCAGGTGAACTGCGATGGTTTCGTACGTGGTGATGACGAAATCGGCCTCTGCCATGTCCTCCACCGTGTATCGATGGCGCTTGGTGCCGTAGTAGAGGATGTACTTGGCACTCGGGTAGAATCGCTCGATTTCCCCAATCCACTGGCCAGCGATGGACATCGGCACCACCACAAGCGTCGTCGCCGGGAGCCGCAGCCCCTCCCTCCGCCGCAGTTTGCCGAAGCCGTACGTTTGCTGCACAAAGGACGGGGAGAGTGGATGGATGTGTTTCCCTGCCAAGCCACTCCGCTCTCGCGCTGTCGCAGCACGTGAGTAGACCTCCCACGATGTGGAGGCGGTAGTCTTTCCGATGGCTGCTGCTGGCGTGCGCGCGGTCGTGGCCTTTGCCGATTGACCCGAAGCCCCGCCCTTCTCCCGTTCCCGAGTTTCTTGGCGCTCCTGCGCATCCCTCGCGCACACTGTCAGCAGGGTAAGAGTCTTCCCAAGTCCCACGTCATCTCCCAGAAAGCCGCCACGGATGTTGCCCCGAAGGAGAGAGTAGAGGAGAGTATAGTCGGTGCCCTCGGACGGCGCGAAACAGCTCGCTGCTGTGGTCCCGCAGTAGAAGTAGGATCCCTTCCGTTGCACTGTCCCACTGCTTGGGTCAAGGTCGTAGACGGGGAGCTCCACGAACTCAGGTGCCCCGTTCCGTTCCCTCTCGCACATCCACTGCACGTCCTCCAGCTGATGACGCTTGAGGTCGGCCTTGATGAGGTCGCGCGGGACGATGGCGGGGTCCGCCTCCAAGCCGGTCACGCCCTCGAGTGCTGCGTAGTCGACCAGCTGCTGTTGGGTCAAGGTTTCCGTGACGGAGCACATGAACTGGTGCCGATCAAACGTTGAGCGTGTGTAATAAGAATGAGCTCCCCCCACCCCGGTGCCGCTGATCTGAGCCTGCTCATCTCCCTCACTACTCCGCTGCTGCTCGGTTGCCTCCACATCCACCGGAGTAGGGACAGCAATGGTGGACGCGACATCGCCTGATTCCGGCAACGGGACGAGCTGGTCCGCCTCCTTTGTAGCCAGCGTTCGTCGCAGGAAAGGGCCGTGGTACTCGAGGTAGGCAAGCGTCTCCGCCAGCCGTGCATGGTTTTGGGCTGGTGCCCTGTCTTTCTCTTGGCCATCAGCAAGACCAGCATCCCTCGCCTCAAGGGAGTTGCAAGAGCAGCCTTCACCCTTGTCAGTGGCGCTGCATACCGCCATGACGGCGTGGTTGTTGGCGAGGAATAGGGCCCAAAGATGCTCGCCCATCAGCTCGGTATTCGCGAAAGTGTCGGTGGTTAGCGTGCGCTCCCTCGGTAGCCCTAGCGTGAAGGAAACACTCACTCGCACACACCCAACAGCGTTGTCAAAGGCGAAGCGTTTCGCCTTCATCAAGTCAGCGTAGTACGCCGCGTCCACGCCTACTTGGCTGCTCTCCTTGTCCCACCGAGCGCACCCAGGAGCAGCGTTGCGCACACGCTGCTCTGCATCCGCGAACAACGTGTGGCTGAGGCCCTGCAGGTGTGGCGTGAAGTCAGGCTCCGGTATGGCCTTCTTGTTCTTCGCCGTGCCACGAGTGCTCTGCTCTTGGCCAGTCCGCGATTGTCTGTAGCGCTCACGCTGCTCGAACCTGGCCTTCTCCACATATTTCTCACGTACGCTGAGTTCCAAGGCGTACACGGCCCTGGCCGCCTTTGCTGCTTCTTCCAATCCCGGCCACGGGTGAAACGAGTGGGAGACGCGCATGCGGCCATCATAGCGATTCGTGGTGAGAATGGTGAACGAAGAGAGAAACACATGGGTGTCGCCGCAGGGGCAGCACCGCTCCGGGCCGATGCAGCCGCCAGCCGGCCCGCTACCATCCTCCCGGCGTCCAGGCATATTTTTGATTATACTCGCTCGTAGGTTCATCAAGTTGAACGTCTCCATTTCCTCAAGTGTCATCCGCTCGGTCTCCATCAAATAGGTGAGGACCAGTTCCAGTGCAGGGTGGGGAAGACCCTGGAAACGGCAGGCAGGGCAGCAGATGTAGAGCAGAGCAGCAAAGGACATGCTTGACTTCTCGCACATATCAATAAGAAAGCCAAACAGGGTCAGGGACGCGAGCAGCGGGTTCTTCCCTTTGCTCTCGGCGATCCGGGCGGCCCGCACGCACTCTTGAACCATGAACAGGTGCAAACACGGAACGGCGAAGCACACGGAAGGCGCGCAAATCATCTTCGCCGCTGCGCTCTCTTCGCCATCGGTGTCCGCATCGCGCCCGTCCCAACTGCGCGCAGGACGCCTGACGAGGTGGATGCGGGTGAAGTTCTCCTTCAGATGGTGCCTGGCGAGGGCGTAGCGGAGGTGCTCCAGAAACAGTGCCCTGTCGTCCGCCGGGACCTTCTTCCCCCGCTTCCCCGTCGGCTCTGCCGCTGGCCGGGACGGCTGCAACTCCCCCCCGCCGGCCCTCCCTTTCGGTGACGGGGCACACACCCTGCCATCAAGCGTCCGCTGCCAACCGCCAACGGCCACGCCGCGAGTGGCGTCGCGAGCCGTGGTGCTCGTGTCCCCATCGTCGCCGCTCTCATCGGCGCTGCCAATCTCGGTCACGGGTTGGTTCGACCGTGAGCGCTTGGGTGTAGCTTTCCTTGTGCCGGCGCGGGCCCTCTTCGTGATGGTGGCAGTGGCCCCGCCGCGCCGAGGCTGCGCAAAGAGAGAGTCATCAGAGTCGGCCGTGGTGCTGCTACCAGCGCTGGTGGTGCTGGCGCGGCTGAGGGACGTGCTCCTACTTGCGACAGAGTCGGTCTCCCTCCCGGGTGTTGCACTCGGAGACGACGCCACTGTGCTTGCGGCACTCTCCACCCGCGCAGCTTTCCTCGCGCGCTTCGGCGCCGCCTTGGCTTTGCCCTTTGCGGGTGCCTTTCGCCCCTTGGGAGGCATCAGGAGGAGAAAACGAAAGATAAAAAGAATGCCGTCTGATATCCGAGGGGGGGGGGGGGGCGATCTCCTCCGAGTCGTTGCCACAACGCGACGAAGGACTCGAAGCGGAGCAAAGCGTTCGTACGAAGGGTCCTTCTCCGCCAAGGCAATCCACGAGCGGGCAACAAGAGTCTGTCTAAAACTGCACTCGGGTGAGGAGGTTAAGTAAATGGGAAGAAATGGAGTAAAGAGGAAGCGGTGTCTAAGTACTAATAAAGCGACAAGTTACTGTACCGGGGAGGGAGGGGTGAGGGGCGTGTGATGTGTCGCCGACCGCGAAGCGGTCGAGGGTGTGCAAGGGCAAAAAGGAAACATCAACTGGACAGCGCAACCGCAGCCCATACTGTCGAAGTCCATGTTGCACATCTTTCTCTATCTCTCTCTCTTTCCTTCTTCGTTTTCGAGCACGCTTATGGGGTACGTGAAGGGTGGCGGCGGAAGAAGGGAATGCTGCTGACGGCGGGAAAGAAAGTGCATTTCTTTGCGGGAATGGTAAACCTCCGCCTTCGGGGGGGGGGGGGGGGGGGGGGCTGTCTTGGTTATTTACTGATGGACCGAAAGGAAGAATAGGGGCCTAGGGCGTTGGCCGCGAACGCAGAGGGGAGGGTAAGCACATAGGGCAATGGCAGGAGGACGCTCCGTGTGTGAGGCGACACCGGAAAAGGCAACGAGCAAAGAGGGTAAGAACCGCACGGGATGTGTACGATGCAAGCACACACGGGCGCCGACACGCAGCCATAACGGAAAGGAAGCTGTACTTCATGGGTCAGAGGAGGGAAAAGTCTGGAAGAACGAGATTCAAGGAACAGCAGCAGCAGTTGAAGCTGCAAAGAAGGGGAGCGGGGGAACAATGCTCGACAGACAGAGAGAGGGGGAAAGAAGGAGGAGACGACGACAGCCGCTCACACAGAGCCCGTACATGCATTGTGGTGGGGGAGTGCGAGCGCGCGGCGTCCAGCAAGGTTAAGGAAGAAGTAAAGAAGGAAGAGGGAGGAGTGGGCACCCCTCAATACCCCACCAGTGCTCACGGCTGCAGCGGCTGCGGGGTGTGTGCCTGCTACTGTTTTGTGAAGAGAGTAGAGATGTGTTTGAGTTGTGAGCACCCCCGCAAGTCCACCGTCTCTAGAGACACCCCCCAACTCCTGGGCGTGTTGCCTGCCGTCACAGTGCTCTTTGTGAGCTCGTACACGGACTCGGCCGTCACGCGCGTGCCTTGCGCGTTCACGCGTGCCAGTGTCGGGATGCACGCGACGCAACGACAGTCGGTGAGGTCGTCACATTCGCTGATGTCGAGCACGCGAAGAGAGGGCGGGGCCGCGTCGCAGAAGCGGTGAAGGCTGGCGTCGGTGATGGTGGTGTTGCGCAGCAGCAAATGCGACAGGTCTGGCAGCGCCGCCAGCGGCTCAATCTCTGAGATCACAAAACACTCCGCCAGGGAGAGTGCCTGCAGGTGCACACAGTTCTTGGCAATGACCACCACCGCATTATTGTCCGTCGCTGTCAGATGCAGGTCGAGAGCTGTTAGTAGGGGGAGGAAGCGAAGGGCGGAGAGGTTGTCGCAGTTGTTGTCTAGCTCGCTGAGCTGCAGGTAGCTGAGGCGCTGTAGGGCGAAGCGGTCGGCTGTGCCGCTCGTGCCCAGAACCACCACGGGGGAGTAGAGAATAGCCTCCATGAAAGGTGATGGTGCCACGGCGGCGCAGCCATTAATGCGCAGCGTCTGCAGCGTTGTCAGCGAAGCGAGCGGAGTGATGGAGGAAAGGTTGATGCAGCTGGTCAGGTTCACCTCGATTAGCGAGGTGCTGCGCTCAATGCCGTGAAGGCTGGCGAGGCCGGGGCACGTGTGCACCGTTACGCGCGCCAGGTGCTCCACGGACCCAAGGCACCCCACATCGCAAAACTCCTTGGCGTGGTTGAGGTAGATGGCTAGGTGTCGTAGGGAGGACAAGCGGCCCAGCAGCGCTTCCAGCCCCGCCGAGGTAAGGGGAGTGGCCGACACGCCAAAGTACCGCAACGAGCCCAGGCGGTGGATCTCCTCCTCTCCATCGCAGCGGCTCAGGGCAGTGCCGATATCCACGTACTGCTCCCTGTCGTCGTCGTGGGCGGCAAAAGGGTCCTCCTCCCTCCCCGCGGTCGTGGCAGCGGCGCCGACAGCAACGCCCTCCGACGACGAGACGGGTGCCACGGCGAACCATGGGCTGTGAATGCACATGAGGCCGCAGACCGCAGGCACGGAGGACAGCAGATAGTGAAATAGTGTCCTTTCCCCGCCGTTGTAGACATGCAGGAAAACAGGGGCAGGGTCGCTGTACAGCTCTGGCGATATCATGTGGCGCCTGGACAGCCACCAGCGCGCGTGCTCCAGATGCAGCGCAGCCTTGCGGTGAGCGCCATTTCCATGCTCCCGCTCCACCCACAGGAACACCAACACAATCTCGGGCACGTCCATGAGGGGTGCTGTGCCGCCGCTGCTGCTGCTCTGCTCGACAAGGCTGTCCAGGTAGTTCTGCACACAGCCTTGGCGCCGGTCGTATCGCTCACCGCCCTCAAGCCTCTAACGAGAAGACGCCGCGGGAGGTGTTGAATGGGTAGGTGTGGTCCACAGGGTCCCGCACCTCCATGTCCTCCTCGGGGCACAGCAGCACCTCGAAGTTGGGACGTCCGCCACAGTCGTCCTCGTCGGTGGAGTGGATGACCACCGCGTTCGATGTCGAGCCACTCGAGATGCTCTCCGAGGGCGGGTCCAGCAACAGTACCAGACCCTTGCCCCGCGCCTCCATCAGGCGGCGCGCGCGGCCTGCTCTGTCGTGGCGGGCTCGTGCAAAGTCACCACATGGCACGCGCACAATGTTATACTTCTCCCGCAGACCAACACCGCAGTGGTTGGCGGTGTTGAAGGTGGAGATGTGGGTGAGGTTGATGCGGGAGAGTCGCTCGCCGCCAAAGGTTTCGGCCAAGCTTCGGCACTGCGGGTTCGCAGCGCTGAAGGCGAGCGGCATCGGCTCCTTGAAGCAGCTCTTGACATACTCCATTAGGTGGAAGCGTGACTGTGTCAGCCGAAAACGCGAGCGTGCCGCGGTCTCCGGGATGTCGGACATGTCTGCCGTATTGGTCCAGCCAGGCTATGGATGCAACGTGTGCTTAGCGCAGCAAGGAGAGAACTCTTTGTTCACTGTTCGTTCTCTTGGCGTCGCGCAACAGTCGCGCTAAAGCGGAGAGAGAACAAGGGAAGTAGGAAGAGGATAGATCGGCCGCGTTCCTTGTCTGATTGGACGGCGGTACTCCTTCACAAGACTGGGTCAGAACTGCGCCCGCCTCACGAGGAAGAAGATAGTGATAGAAGGACTTGGTGCTGGACAAGTGTAGTCCTTTCAGTTCTGCTAGTGCTAAACTTCCAAGACACACAACAAGGAAGAAAGAAGGGGGGGGAGGGGGAAAGCAATAGTGGAAATTTTTGAACGGCCGGTACTACTCCGGGCGTGCACCATCTCTCTTGCGCTCCTGTGGGAGGGTGAAAGGTGGGAGGGGAAGATGTGCGAGGAGCCCCAGCGGTCATCCGTGCAGACACCGCGCAAAACGTTTTTGTGTTGTTGTTGCTGTCGCTGAGCTACCCAGTGATGATACTGTCGGAACGGGTAAGAAAGATAAGATGTGGAGGGGTCGAAGGCGCCTCTTGCACGAATCCCACGGAAATCGCTACAAGGCCAAGATGTTGCCACGGCACCTGCCCCGTTCTGCTAGAGTGTGGTGTGCTCTTTTCCAAAGGTGACCTAGGTGGGTTCAATTCCAACCACGCCGCTGGGCGATGAAGGTGGTCGTTGTGTGGGCGTGTGTAATGTTTGTTTGTTTTTGTGGAGAGTAGGGGGGGGGGGGGGAGAGGGTGCGTCAACGGACGCGTCTGTTGCGCACCGTCGTCGCACCCACCATCACGCGATGTGTTCACATGCATATATAAAGACAGAACGAGTCTTTGATCCCACGAGCATCTAAAACTGTATGCGTTATTATTTTTTTGTTATTTCAGGAGTGTCGGCACGCGGTTCAACGAGAGAGATGTGGCTACGCAGACACAGAGAAGACCCTTTGTGTCGTGGACTCTGCGGCGGGGAACACTCGCTGCCTGCTCGAAAAGGGAGAAAGGCGGTCGTTCACGTCTCTGCAGAGGAGGAATGCGTTGTCGACAGTGGCGGCGCAAGAGGTGGGGGATGGGAGGTCGAAGGCGGGATTCGCTCGCCTGCTTTGGTGTGCTTGGAGTCTACCGTGTGTGTGTGTGGTGAGGAGGGAAAGGAGAAGATAAGGAGGGAGGGGGGAGGGGGGTAAAAACTCAAGAAGTGAAGGTGACACGCAGTCCTGTGATAGTAGCGCACTCAAAAAGGAACTGAAACACAGAGAAACAATGAAATGCAAAGAGCATAAAACACACGTGACACAGCTGGGAGACGGGGGGGGGGGATGTAACAGTGATGGTGCAGCTGTATTGTCAGTGTCATCCTCTTGTGAATGCGTCGCCACGGCACTTACTTGAACTCCATCTCCAGCATGTACTTGATCCTGGCACGGCTCTCTTCGTAGACAAGATACTCGGATTGGAAGAAGGAGGAGCCCTTGTAGCTTGGCTGTGGGATGGGCTTGCCTTGTGGCACGATGATGTCACCCCACTCGCCCTTCACTTTAATGTTCTTACTGGGATCGGGCTCTTGGGTACCGCAGGCGAGCACAGACGTGACATGGAGCTGGTCGTTGACTTTGGCAAAGTTCAGCGAGCTGTCATCCTTGGTGATGCGGTGGATCTTGTCACCCATGCACGTTTCGACGAGGAACATGATGCCAGTGTTCTTGTGCGTGCCGGTGTAGCCGCTACTCTTGCCGTTCTCGCTGGCGAAGTAGAGTCCCTTGCCGACACGACCACCAGCGTGCGGCATGATGCGCAGGCCCGTCTTGAGAATGGCAGCCACGACAGCAATGTTGGTGCCATGCCAGAGGAGGTAGCGGCCACCCTCTTTGGCATGCGTCTTGGCCATCCGCGCCTTGTCCTGCGGACGGTCCACGCGGAATGCGTTGCGTACCGTGCATTTGCGGTATCCCTGCGTCTCTTTCGTGTACGTGTCAATCATCTTGAACTCCGTCGATGCAGGATCGACCACCTCCAACTTGCAGTCGAGCTCCTTGTACTGCTGGTCAATGGGGTTCTCCTCCAACTTCTTCTTGGCGGCAGCCGACCCATCCAACGCCACGGCGATCTGAATGTCATTCAGCATGTCGAGCAAGTCGTACCTGGACTTCACCATCTCCGGTGTGTCGATCACTGGCGGCACCCGACGCCCAAAGTCGTGCGGGATAATGGTGTAGAAGCGTGAGCTGAGCGTCTCCAGCTCGGCCCTTTCCTTGGCGGTCAACGTGCCCTTCTTGTTTACCACAGCCTCAACGGCCTCGAGGGCCTCGTAGCCGCGATCCACCTGTGCTTTCGTGAGTTTGCCGAGAGGCATGCGGTCGGCATCGATGTTCTGCTCCTTCATCTTTGCCTTGAACATGTCCTTGTCGAAAATTAGGTTGAGCACGGACTGCAGCTTAGGCTCCAACTTGGACGGCTTCACCGCCGTGGCTTTTCCGGCTGGCGTGAGCACCACCGCTGCCGCTTTGCCACCGTCCGATACGTCTGTCTCCACGAGGTCGTACTTGCCGTCGGCCTTCTTAAACGCGGCGTGGTTGTCCTTCACGGCCCTCCAGTCGTTCTTCGTCTTGTCCTTGAACTTCTTCTCAAAGGCCTTCTCCATGGCGGCACGGTCGCCCTGGCTGCAGTCCTTCTGGCCAACCTCTCCCACACGCCCCCAGCGGGTGAAGCAGGCGTAGAGGTTGCCAGTGCCCTCGATCAACTGGATGATGTAGAACTTGTTGTTGTTCCCGCCAATGTTGGTCTGGTTCAGCTTCACTGCCCACGGCTCGCCGGTCTGGGCGTCCAGTGCCACCTGCCCGCTGAAAGTGGAGCAGTGTTCGTCCACAGGCGGGCGGACCGCGCCAGCGGCCGTCGACCCGGCGGACGTTTTGGCGGCCTTGGCGGGCGGAGCAGCTACGGTGGTCTGATCACGGCCACGCTTGGCGACCGCTTTCGTTGGGGCAGCCTTCTTGGGGGCGGCCTTGGGGGCAGCCTTCTTGGGGGCGGCCTTGGGGGCGGCCTTCTTGGGGGCAGCCTTCTTGGGAGGCATCGTTTGGAGGGTGTGTAAGGGCGGGAGAGGAGAGGAGAGGAGGGAAGGAGGAAATACGGGGCGTAGTATCAAAACGCAGAAGTGAATGTAGAGGAGGAGGAGCGTAGAGTACGGTGGCTAATGCTATCCAGGACGCAGGGCTATATCGGAACGCGTACGGGCCAAAGGTATTCCGAAAGCGAGTGGGATGAAACGTGGTGGGAAAGGAGGAGCGAGAGAGAGATAGTTCGACAAATAAGTCTGCTCAGTGTGGGAAATGCACGACAACACAAAACACTTTTCCCCACGCGCGATTAGGGCATTTTCTTTTTTTTCGCTTGACCGGTGGTTCTCCACTGCGAGCAAGCGTCATCGTGTTGTCTTGTTGTTGTTGCTTTCCCTTTCTCCTCTTTGAAGGCGACTGGCACTCGGGACAGTTGCGGCTGCTACGATCAGGTGCACTGCTGTGATGCTGCAGCGGTGGCCATTCGTGCAGAAGCCTCCAGGAACCACGCGGTGAACGCGTCTGTGGGGGTGTACCCAATATGCTTTGGGTGATCAGGGTGCCGGCCGTAAAGAACGCCAGCGCAACGGAGACGGGCCTCCCCTCCTTTCTCCTCCGCTGCCTGCACCACCAGCGGGCCACCAGACATGCCGTGGTAGCACGTGGCATTGGTCTCGCCAACACCGCGGCACATGCCCAGCGGGTCCAGTATGGCTACCTCCGTCACTGCACGTGTCTGGCGCCCTTCCACATTCTGCAACTCCCTAATCAGTGCGTCACGCTCGGCCGGCGGAAGCTTCTGCAGTAGTGATGCGTCAAACGTGTCCATCTCGCCCAGCCGTCCTTCGCCACGGAAGCCCTCGACAACGCCTGCCGTGCCCGCCTGCAACACGTGGTCGGCCGGCAGCAGTGGCACGGCAGCGGCACTGGCAAACACCTGCGCCGCGGGTGATGCTGGTGGCCAGCGGCGGAGGGACAGCAACGCAACGTCCAGCGTGGGGTGCACAGAAATCAAGCTCAGCTCCTCGTGCTGTGATGCGACGGCGTCCCCTGTAGCCTCGACGTACGTGTACATTTTCCCCACAACGTAGCGGGCCTTACGGTAGTCCTCCGGGATCTTTAGGTCGGCGCTGTTCTTCGTGAAGTCCCATGGAGCGAAGGTGTGCTTAGCTGTGAGGAACAGCGGTCGTGTCTGGTGGCCGACGGCCACGGGCCGCGCTTCACCACCTGCATCGGGCCCGTCACAGAGAGGTGGGCAGACGCGGAAAGCAGTGCCCATCATCAACCACAAGGGCTGCGACATCTTTCCCGGTACATGCAGGAAGGAAAGCACTGGAAAGCAGCTCCCTGACCACTTCTGCATGGTCGCCAATGTGAGCGAAATGCTGATGCCTACCCGCGTGTGTGTGTGTGTGTGCGTGTGTGAGGGGTGTGTGTGCTCTACAAGTGGTCCCGTGAGGCAACACCACAGGTCATGCGGGACCGAAGGAAAGATAGCGCAGCATAGCTCTTTGTGTGCCAAGGAGCCGGACAACAGCTGTATCGGTGGCTCGGAGAAGAGGGCGGGATATCCCTCCCTTTTGCGCCACGTTTTCCTTCTTCGTTTCTGGCGATGTCTCTTTGTCCGAAGGGATCGGGAGAGTCTGGTGAGGAAAGGGGAAGAGGACTGTCCACCGGATCCGTTCGTTCAGTCGTCCTCGACAGTAAAGCTCTCGAACACTATCTCAGCCATATCAGCGCTTTCCGCAACGGTGACGATGACAGACGCACCACTCTCGAGTGCGCTCTGCATCGCCGAGAGGGCACCGGCGTCTGCCACCACCACTCGTCCTGCGTACTCGGTTCCATCGTCGTGCATGAGGGAAAGTGCGCCGACGCCTTGGCCCTCCCCTTCCTCGATGTCGAGGAGGAAGAGGTCTCTGCGACGCGGTGCAGCGGCCGGCGGTCCAACGCTCTTGCCACCCTCGCCCTTTTCCCCAAGCACGGACCAGTAGAGTTGAAGAAGCCTATCTTTCTGAGACGAGGTGAACACAGTGAAGGGCATTTTAAGGGCGTCGTCAAGTAGCCCAAGCACTGCCGGCTCGCCGGAGCTGCAAGGGACCAGAGAGGCAGGATTCGCGTGGTGGGCAAGGATAGCCATGTACAGATTGCCTTGGGCAGATTTGGTGAATCGGTACTCTTGGTTGCGGTACAGGAAGCGGCGAAGCGTTGTGATTTCCTTCACCAACTGGTCGCCCACCGGCCTAGCCTCGGCGGCCTCTTTAAACTGTCTTGCCCTTTCGTCCTGCCCAGACATATGGTGTCCCCCCCCCCCTGCTGCCTCCCTGGGTACCTCCAAGAAGGTGTGATCCACCTTCACTCGCCTACTTTGACAGTTCGGTGTGGTCGAAGAGCTTGGCCAAGTCTTTGCACGAGCCACCAAACATTGATTGTCGGAGATGAGAGTATTGCTGAAATAGATCTTTGGAAGCAAAGAGTGCCCAGTTGTTGGTAGGCACATGTGTGTGTGTGGAGGGAGGGGGGGGGGTCAGCTTTGGGGGATGGGAAGACGAACGGAAGCGGGCACAGCAGCACTGAGTGCACTGAATACACCTCTCTCTCCTGTCAGGTGTGAACGGAGGCCAGTCTTGTCTTGCGGGTGTATTGAGGAAGGAAGGGGATGGAGGAGGGCGGGGGGGGGGAACAGCAAGGGGGGAACACACGTTTACAGCAAAAACAGCAAAAAGTGAGAGGGGAAGGAGGAGCGCCTACCGACGATCGAAAGCCCACAGAATCGGACGTAGGAAGAAGGAGCCAGTCTAGCAGCAACCACCCCCGCCACCGCCGCTGGTGTTGTGGTCACGGAGGTTGGTGCTCCGTCCCCGCTGCACGCTTCCCGTCTCGCTCAACTTGTCATAGACGTTACGGGCGACTTCGTCAAATGCCTGGGCCACGCCAACCTGTGTCTTGGCGGAGGTCAGGGCGAACAACATGCCGTGCTGCTTCGCGAAGCCCTGCGCCGTGGTCTTGCTTACCGCCATGTCGCCCTCCATCGGGCATCGATCCACCTTGTTGCCGATGAGCAGGTACACCACGCCGTCCCCATCGCCCTCACTGCGGCAGTAGCTGTTTGCTTCCTCCAGCCATTTCTGCAAGCCAATGAAGGTTTGCGGCTCGTTCACGTCGTACACCAACACCACGGCGTTGGCACCCCGGTAGTAGGAACTGGTGAGCGTGCGGAAGCGCTCTTGCCCCGCCGTGTCCCATAGCTGCATACTCACTTGCCGTTGCTGCCCAAGGTGGGCATCCAGTACTTCCACCTTCTTGACCTTGAAATCAATGCCAATGGTGGCATTGATATCCTCGTCGAATGCTCCACTAGTGAAGGACATCAGTAAAGAGGACTTGCCAACTCCACTATCGCCAATGAGGAGAACTTTGATGGTCACATCTGTCTTCGTCGTTGATGCCATCGAGGAAGCGTCGGTAGATGGGAGGAGGGGGAGAGAGAGGGAGGGGGAAAAGAAGTACGTGGAAGTAGACGTGCAGAAGCGATGCTATAAGGGGGGGGGGAACGAAAAGTGGATTTCTGGTGGGCCCATCGTCATCGGTGACCTTCGAACTCGCTGGGAGCATCCCAGAGGAAGAAGTGGAAAGCCCGGATTGCGAGGTCGGTCCGCTGGAGCCTTTTTTGCTGTTATCGTTCTCCAATGCGCGTGTGACGAGATTGTGGTTGCCTCTGCCAGTGTGCGAGTTCGTGGTGGTGGTTCTCCTTCCTGTGGAAAGCGCTGACGAGGGGAAGGGGGGGAGAGGGAAGCAAGCAAAGAAAGATGAAACATGGTCAAATGAGTGTACAAGAACCGAGGAAACCCTCTCTTCTCGCCGAGAGAGGGGCCAAAACGAGCACTCGACGGGGCCATCATTGAGACGAGACAGGCGCGCGCTAGTCTTCCTCGTCTTCGTCATCGATACCGTAGACGCCGTACCACAAGTCCACGTACCCCTCGTAAATCCAGTTCGTAATGAGCGCGTACGTTGTGAAGCACAGCAAGTTCGCCAGTGAGATCATGAGCACGGCAGAGCGCGGAGGGGCAGGTTTCTTCGCGGTGATAGTGGGGAGCTGTGGTAAAACGCTGTTGTATACACGGTGTGCCAGCGCGCCTTCACCGGGGGCACTACCGCTCGCCAGGCGGAGAACGGAACGCACCAGCATTCTTCCACCGCTAGTGTGTGTGTGTGTGTGTGTGTGTGTGTGTGTGATGCTGTCCTCTCTCGCTGGGGAAGGGGAGAAGGGGGGGGGAAATGAGGGGAAACAAACGAGAGAGAGCAAAAGCTGCAATGGGTACTGTTGCGCAGAGAGAAAGGAAAGCAGGGAAGAGGCTCCGATAGCAAGACGCGTTGGACACGGGAGAGACGAACAAGCACGTGCACTTCCCGTCATGGTCGGCGGGGCCCGCCTGGCACAACGCTTCCCGCAGCCCTTCTCATCTCTCTCGCACGAACGGAAGAGCAACAACGCGGTGCACGGAGAGTATCCCGACAGTAGTGGGAACTAATCCCTGTGTGGGTAGGTCCGTAGTGTACGGTGGGCTTTCTTTGTTTGGGGGGAGGGGGACAGAAGATGGTGGGAATGTGGAATGGGTGCACAGATGTATATGAAGGTCAGGAGGAGCATGCTGAGAAACCGACAAGGAAAGGAAAGGAAAGAAAAGCGGCACAAACAACAGGAAACAAGCCCACTGAGCTGAAAGTAGTGAACTCACGTGTTGTCTGATCTACAATGCCGAGTTGCCTTCGTCGACGGGATCACAAGCGTGCAGAAAGCCCACGCGATACCAAGCTAATCCAAGGCACCCGGCAGAGGGAGCTAAACGGCTCAACAAAAGAGGAAAGAAGATCAGAAGAGGAGAGAATGCAGAAGAAAGTACCGCGATCTGCGCTAAAAGGATAAAGGGAAGTGGGCATCTTTCCTGTCTCCTCACCGCCCTGCCAAGCTGGCAGAGGAAGGATTCTCCAAGGACGTTGTGATGATACAGAGTGGAGGACAGGATGGCTATGGGGGGGGGGGAGGGGGAAGAAACGAAAATGGGGTCAGCAGGCCACGTCTGTGGGCAAAAAACGGTCACACAACGGCGCACCGCAGAGTTCGTGCGAGTAGTTAGGCTGGAAAGCAAGCACGTAAAGGTAGGAGGGGGGGAGGGAGAGGATGCAGTTGCCTAAATGTGGAGACTTCTCCGACCAGTAGAAAAGAGTGGGTAAAAGGAAGGAACAGGAAACAAGAGCACAAAGTGTTGCTCTCTCGACGAATATGGTACACAAGAGCTTCCCCACCCGTGGTGGATGCACATGGCGGGTGATGAAGCACTGGGGAAGAAGGGGAGGGGGGGAGGGGGGAGGGGTGGCGAGCAGTGAAAGGAGAGCGCGTTGGAAGGCGGTGGAACCGAAAAAGAGGAGTTGCGCGAACATCTCAGAGTGATGAAGAGGAAAAAAAAGGAAAGGGAGAGCTACTTCTCGCCCGAGTGCCTAGATGGGAGGTAGGTGGCTGCCTAAGGATGTGGCTTCTGGCTCTGGGACCAGGGTCATCTCGGATTGCCGTGAGCGGCGCGCCTGGCGCTGCTGCGCGTACTCGTGCCGTCGCGAGGACAACGGACGTGTCGAGCGACCCGAGGGACCTCCACCGACGCTGGTGTAGGAGGGGGACTGGTTACTGTTGTTTATGGTGGCGGCACGAGTGACGGATACGACAGTCACGGGCACCCGTGAGTTGGTGGAGGTAATGGGTGGGAAAACCTCGCTTGCCCGGCGACGGTGGTTAGCCTCCTCGGTGACGTAGTGATTTTCCATCGTTGCCGTCTTGGCTCTCTCTCCGCGCGTGGCACACACCGTTGTGGCTGCCGTGTCCTCGGCGGAGGGAACGGCGGATTTGATGCTCTTGTCACCTTTGCTAGGAGTGTTGCCGCTGTAATGGTCTATGAGGGCCGCAACGTTGCCACCGCTGCCACGGGTGGCGCGGGTGGTGCCGTGGCCATTGCTACCGTTTTCGTTGACCACAAAGCTTGCCCGTGCACTCTCGCCCGGCCCGCCATTCCCGTGGTCTCTACCAGACTGCCATCCCCCATTGACCGATCGGGGCTGGGGTAATTGGCCTCCCATTGCCTGAGTCTCGTTCGCGTACGCCTCCCGAGCACTCGTAGTCGCCGTTGGCGGCTGATCTGTCGAGGCGGTGCCGCGGGGCTGCACCCCAACGGAGAGCGCCGAGTTTCTCGGCAGGCTTGTGCGTCTCTGGATGGCCTGTGTGATCCCTGCCACACCACTCCATAGGGAGCCAACGGCATTGCTTGCTGTGGCAGCCCCGTTCCCCTGCTGCTGAACGGAGGGTCTCGGCAGGCGAGCGACGGTCTCGGTCTGTGATATGGCCTTCACCGGCGTCCGTTGTGTCTCCGTGCCGTCCGTCGCTCCCCCATGCACGGAGCGACTCAGCGAGTTTGACAGCTTTGCCTGCCGCACGCTGGCGGGAACGGCAATGTTGACGATGTGATGGTCGGCCACGATGAGAGAGCGACCGCTGGCAAGATCGTCGCCACCTCCGGTGTTGCCATCTTTGGACGGGCTAGAGCTCTTCTCCTCGAAGTTCAACATCGCAGGGCGGCTGCGCCTGGGGGAGCCCAGGTCCCCGTTGCTCTCCGCTGCAGGAGCAGGCCTACTGTCCGCTGCAGACCTCTCCCTCAGGGATGACTCTGCGGCGTTCTCCTCGGCGAGGGCATCAACCTGGAGCTTGGGCCGCGCGATGGTGAAGACAAACTCCTCCTCGATCCAGGGGTGCCGCATTGCTTGCCGGGGTGGCACCCGGTCGTCCGGCTCCCAACACAGGAATTGCTCAAGGAAACTAATAAACAGGTCGTCCGAGTCTAGACCAAGAAACGACGGCAAGGTCTTTGATCCAGGCTTGCGCACGCGGCCTTTGGAATTTGGCACAATTTTTGGCTCCAAGTCGTCGCTAAAGTAGGTGCGCCTCTTCTTGCAAGACTGGATCATGTTGGTTGGCGGCTTCCCAAGGTACTCCATTATGCACGCTAGCTGGTCCTTTTCGTTCTCGCCGGGGAAGAGGGGATATCCCGTGGCGAGCTCGCACAGAATGCAGCCAAAGCTCCATAGGTCAATGGGCCGCCCGTACGGCAATCCCAGGATGACCTCCGGGGCTCGGTAGAATCGCGACTGAATGTACGTGTACGCGCATCGAGAGTCGTAGCACGCGGAGCCAAGATCAGCCACCTTGACGCAGTCGCTGGACGCGTCCGTCTTGTACAGGACGTTCTCCGGTTTCAAGTCGCAATGAATGATGTTTTCTTTCCACAGAAACGTCAGCGCGACAAGCATGCGAGCAGCGATTTTGCGGACCGAGTTCAACGCCATGGGGTAGAACTGTGTCTGATCCATGTGATCGTACAGGTTGGTGCCAAGCAGTTCGTAGACGATGCACATGTGCGACCGGAAGGTGAAGTTCGAGAGCATCCGTACAATGTTGTACTTCCCGTGTGGGTCTTTTTCGTTGATGTGCTCTAGAATCTTCACCTCTGTCTTTGCCTGGTACGCGACCTTTTTCTTGTTGCGGATGAGCTTGATCGCCACTTCCGTCCCTGTCGCGTGGTCAGTCGCCTTGACCACCTGCCCAAAGGCGCCAGAGCCGAGGTGGCACAAAATCTCATATCGGTAAGCGATGTGGTCGCCCTCCACAATCACATACTCTCCGCTGTCCGTGTCGTAACCATCGTTCGCGCCTGATGCAGGTGCCTTGATTTTGGCTTTGCAGTTCTGCCCCGCGTAATAGATCTCCGGGTAGCTCTCGATTTCCTTCTTCTCATAAAAAGTCAACTTGTCGCTAAGGCGCCTCGCCGCCTTGCCAGGCGACATGGCTCCGTCGAACACTGGCGAGTCTCTGCTGTCCAACGCCATCCCATTGAGAGGCTCAGGCTTGGCGGCATCCTTGGCTGTGGTAGCACATGTTCTAGCTGTCATATCTCTCTGACTCCACGTTGGAGGCTAGCAAATAGAGGCTGATAAAAAAGGGAGTAAGATGGATGCCGATGAAGTAACGAAAAGAGGAAAGAACAACTTGAGAAGGTGAAGTCAGCTGGCAAGCGCACGCAGAGACGGTCTTGAAAGAAACAAGGTAGAAACGATCCAAAATGATCGAGAGTAATGGAAAGGAGAACTGGATTCGGTGAGAGAGGGCGAGACAACCACAACAGACGAGAAGAGATAGAGGAAAGAAGGAAGGAAATAGGAAGGAGAAAGCCGAGTTAGCGCAGACGTCGCGCTACGCTGTAGCGAGAAGAAGAGTGCCCCTGAGGAAGGGGAAGGGAGAAGGGGAAGCAAAGAAAGAGAGAAAGGGCTCCCCAAAGGGCGATTCCGCCGGATGTGGAGGATGGTTGGAGCAATGCAAACGTGCTACTCGTCTTGCCAGCACGGCGGGGTCCAGAAGCAAGTAAATATGGTATTACAGCAGAGGCGAGGAAAATGGAACAGCGAGTCGTTCTTGCAACGTGGCTGAGAAGTGAGTGAAAGAGAGGGGAAATGGAGAGGGGAAATGGAGAGGAAAGGAAACGAAGTGTTCGCCAAACTACTAACTCGCGACAAAAATAGCACAATGTACAGAAATCACGCGTTTGTGCGTATGGGGGGGGGGAGGCAAGGAGGAGGAAAAGGAGGTCCACAGAGGTTGTGAACTGATGGCCGGAAGACCCTGCGCGAAATGAACAAAACAAGAAAAAAGAGGGAGGAGTGGATGGTTGAAATCCTTAGCGATGAGGAGAAGTGAGTGAGGAGGAGAGTTCGGTTCATACTCAAGTGAGGGATACGTGCCATCATGCCGCGTCAAAATCAACCATCGGGCCTGCTGGGCTCTACATTCGAGTCACGTCCGTCCATTTCGGCGATGTTGTTGTTTGTTTGGTTGCTGCAGAGTGAGCACACTCGGGGGGGGGGGAGGGAAATTGGATTCAGCTGATTGGGATACACATTGTGGCATCCATTACGAGTTGTTTGTGAGGAGACTGGCGACCCTTCCCACTCTATCGAACCATTCCATCCAGAGGTCTGGCTGGGTTGCGGGGTTCGGCTCGTTCAGCTCGAACAGACGCTCCGAGAACTCCTCGTACCCCATCGCGCGATACTCGTGGGCCGAGATGATGGCGCCGCAAGGCATTCTAGAGTCCAGCAGTGCGCCGGTCCGCAGCAGTCCCGGCACTCCCAAACTGCGCTGCCCAGTGTACCGGACACGGTAGCCGAGCAGGCACCACATTATCTCCGCGGTTTGCGCAATCATGTGGCAGCACGCCGCCGCGCCGTCCCTGCTCGCCGGGCAGACTGGGAGGCAGCAGTGCCCATAGTCCTCGATCATGCGCTGGTTGTTGCAACGCAAGCGGCGTATGTTGCCATCCTCGGGGGTGGCCAGCAACGCAGCACAGAGGGACTTGAAGTGGGAAGCGAAGTGGTGACGAGCAGTAGTGTCAGGGATGCGCGTGGCAAGAAGACCGCCCAGGGTGTCCATGTTGACGCATTTGCCTGCGTCCGTGAGCCATGTCCTCTCCTTGGCGCGCCGAACCGTCTCGGCGCTCCATGCCATATCGGAGACCAACCGCAACACCCCCAGCACCATGCCACGGTCCGCACGTTTCTTCTCGCTAAGAAGCGCGCGGCCCCGCTTCTCCTCAGCCTCCAGCACTTGGCGGCTTTGTCCCTCGAAAGCAATGTGCTGCGCAAGGTCACCGGCCACACGTTCCCCCCACGCCTCAGCCGCTGCGCGTTTCAGGAGGTCCACGTCGTACCTTCCCTCCACGTCGGCAAGCACTGCGGAATCCTCAAGTGGGAGTTCGCTTCCAGCGAGAACGGCAGCCTTTACGGCCTCCTCCCTCTCATCCACCAAGCCCCGGTCTCCCTCTTCACCACCGCCTTCCTCGTTCGCTCTGGTCGCACGCTCCGGGGCACTGGCGTACAGTAATCGGTACACCACAGCAACGTAGTCGCAGAGGAGGTCTTCTATTCTGGCGCACATCATTTCATTGTAGATCTGCCGGTCTGGATCGCTCTCGCGCGCTCTGGCGACAATTTTTTGGATGCGCGGAGTCCCAGACGCGACAGCAGAGGTCACTCGACTGGCAACGCCAAACAAGGCGTCGATGGGCATGGGCGGTGTTGGCCCGCTCAGTTCCTCGGTGACAGCGTGTTGGGCGTACAGCACCTCCACGTCCTGTTTCAGCGTTTCCACAAGATGAACTAGTTTCTTATACTCTGTCATCGTGTCCTCACGCGGTCCGAGAAAGAAAGAAGAAGACAAATCAGCAGCCCCGATGCGAGGGGACTGTACAAAAGGTCTGCCTGTGTAGTGAGAACATTTTTCAAAGAAAGTGAAGGAAAGATGCACGAGGGTGAGGAGAGAGACGAAGAGAAATAGTGCTGTCATCTGAGAAGAGGGCAAAGCTGCTCATTTTCGTGTGAACAGCAGTGGCGTGTGAAGCAGCGAAAATGGCACAGCCCATCCGTAGTAGCTCTCTCGTTCCTCCACCCTCCCACCTCCCTCTCCCTTCCCCTTCTCTCCGCAACGCGCTCTCAGACGTTCTCTGCTTTGTTCGTCTCACCATCGTTTCTACACGCTGCCTTTCTCCTGCAGCTCGCACTGGAGTTTCAAGCAATGCGCAAGACACTCAACAAAATAGTTGTCGTCAGTGATTGCCTTGTATGCGTTGACAGGCACGCAGAAAGGCTCCTCTCGGTCGGCGCCGAGGATGCTCTCGTTGGTCGTGGCGTCACGCAAGTCAACGATGGAGCACTCGTCGCCAAGGGCGATGTTGTCATCAAAGAAGACGTGGAATCGATTGTCTTTCGTGGAGACTGGGTAAATCTTACCGCCAACACGCCGCTCCGCCACCTGTGCCCATGCGGGGTAAAAGTCGACCAAGCCGCCAACGTGACCGGAGCCCGCAAAGTAGCGCTCTAGCTCATCACCAAAGGCAGCAAAACTGGTATCCGCCACGCTGACGAACCCCGGCATCCGTGCCAGTTCCCCGTGGATGGACTCCAGGCTCGCCCCGTGCTCTTCGTTGAGCACCTTGGAATCGAGTGTGTAGGCGGAAACGGCGGGGCCGCGGCACAGAAAAAGCCGTTCGCCGTCACGGTACATGCAGCCAGTTAGCGGGCTTGTGCTGCCCTCGCGCAGGCGGCGCAGGAACGCCCCACGCGGCTTGCACATGTGCTCCCCCCGAACGAACTGCTGCCACTCCACAAGGACGTCCTTCAAGTCGCCGCCAAAGGTGCGAAAAATGAGCGTGAATGGCCAGTCGAGCTCTGACAGTGCATTCACCAGCGTAAAGAAGGAGGGGATGATGGTAAAGTACTTGAGTGGAGCGGCCTGCGCGGTGAGGCACAGCCTCTGCTCCTCCACGAGGGAGGCGTAGCGTTCACCCACCTCCCCGGGAAACGTGAACTTGCGCGATGCCGCCTTCCGCCGTCCCGTGATGTCCTTCCACATGTCGGCACGCTCTTTCTTCGGCAAGTCCTGCATCCCAGGAGGCTCGCAGTACAGTCGGTCAATGTAAACGTCGTACGTGACTACCTCCTTGCCACCCTGTGCCGATGTTGGTGGTCTGGGATCCTTGGGTCCGTAGAGGGGATGCCACCTTCCTCCTTCGTCGACAGCGCCATAGACGTTCGCCGCAGCGTTGCTATTCAGCACATCTTCCATGGTCCTGCCCCCTGTCAGGTCGATTTGGATGATAGTCTTGTTGATATCCATGTGAAGCAGTAGGTGCTTCTTTGGGCACCGCTCCAGAAAAGCCCGAGACATCTCCCCAGCACGTACAGAAGGGAGGCGGGAGAGGAAAGTGGCTTCTGAGTAATGTAACTTCCTTTCCCCTTCCGTTCTTTCCTTTCCTTTCTTCTTTACAGGGAGAGCGATCAACTGCTGAGCTGGAACAAAGGGAGAGCACCGAGAGAAAGACGAAGGTGAGGAGAAACATAGCAGCGATACGAGACGACATCCAGCAAGCAGGAAAGGAGGGGGGGGGAGGAGGAGGGGAGGTCGCGGGGCAGTCGCACAACAGGCCCTTTGTCTTCCCGTAAATCAAGCCCACTTTGCAGGAACCCACCTCTTTGCTTCTCACTTCTCTTCTTCTTCGTCTCTGCTTATGAATGGAGAAGGGGGAAGTGGAGGAGATGGGGTGTAGTCGCGCTAATATGCCCCTCCACCAATCCTCGGCTTCACAGCGATGACAGATTGATGGATCGCCGTAAACATTGCCCAGATACACCTCCACGTCACAGAAGCCCAGGAGGAAAAGTGTGCTGCGAGGAGAAAGTACCCCAGCAGGGATAACAGAAGAGTGAGGGGAAAGCACAGTCCATCCGCGACAACGGTGTGTTGCCGTTGCTCAGTTTGCTGGTCCTGGCGCGGGAGCCTCAGCATGGTCTCTCGGTGTGATAAGCCGCTCCAGGGTGCGCTGTACTCGGAATGGGCTGAACCCGGTAATCCGCGGGAACACATCGAGAAAGTACCACAGGATGTGGCCAACCAGATAGGAGAAAAGCAGTGGTTTCGCCGTCGAGAAGCCGTTGAATGCTATCGTCAACGCTGCGAATGCAGCGGGGAGGAGCCGGAGGCGAAACTCGAAGATGGCGAGTAAATCCACCAGCCGGTTTGGCCCAGAGCGGCTGAACATGTACAAGAGAGTGTTGCTGAGCATTCCGCTCAAGAAAGGCGCATCGACCAACCCAGCAACGCGCAGCCCCAGCAGCATCCCGATCGCTGACAGGATGGTCAGGACGTAATCCAGTGGGCGACCCGAAAAGTACTCTTCCTCAATATCCGAACTCGTTGTGTGGAACCACACGAGTGCGAAGAACGAGTCCACGCCTATCTTGCCGAGGAAGAAGAAACTAGTGATCAGCCGCCAGTATTGCTTCTGTTCAAAGACCAGAATGGTGCTGTACGCTAGCTGCAGGGGGTGCACCACATCGACGGTCACGAGAACGAGAAAGACCACGTGTATTCCCAACATGACCGCGGTCACCATGGGTGAACGGAGTAGATTAGCCACGTCCATCCTTGAGACTAGCGGACGGGGTCCTTCCAATGATCGGTCAGCAGCGCTTGCTGTACTGGGTTCCAAAGAGAGACCGGGAAAGCGGAGGAGGATCAAGAACCAAACTACCTAGAAACTACAACCTTCAGTGTCTGATATCCGCAAGAGCGATATTGGGGTGCCTTTCCAACGCACTTTCAAACGAAAGAAGGAGAGGGGAAATCCACTTCGACGCCTCCTAGTCTCAGCAACTTTACTTTTGCAGAGCAGGAAGCTGCTTTGCCGGGTACACTCCTTTGACAGCTGTGGTTTGTTGTGTTGTGGGATGGGTGTGGCATGTGGTCACTGGTGCTGCCGAAGCATGAACAGCAAGATGCCACTCTGGTTAGCAAGGAACAAGTCAATGAGCATCAAGGGTAGCGGCACGGAGGTTCTCCGGGGATGCCGCGCCGTGACATTACCTTTCTCGTCTGCTGGCAGCGTTGCGTTGATGGTAGTCACAGAGTCCCCAGACCCAGACCCAGACCCAGACGACCGCAGGTGAAGGAAGACGCTCACGAAAAGCAGCGTCGAGGATAGGGCGAGAGTTGCAACAAGCAGCAGGTTGCGTTCCCGCTCCCGATCCGCCCTGCACATGACTCCTGCCGCGCACAAAGATAGCACAAGGTAGCACTGAAAATGCACATGGAGCAGAAGTGCACCCGCTGACGCCAAGTCGGCAAACGCATGAGTGCTGCCGCTGCCAACGCTGCCTGTGGGCTGGGGCAGACTCATGGGGGGCAGGTCGTGCCACAGCAGCACCAGGGTGAAGCAGAGAGAGATGCTGAGCCAAAAAATGTGCTTCCGCCGTCGAATCCCACGCAACAAAATGGTGCGCATACGGCCAGTGTCTTGGGGAGCAGGCGAGGAACTTGTTCGTGGCGCGATGCGCCGAAGACGGTCAAGGCCCTCGGCGATAAAGATGTCATACCTCCGCTGAATACCCACGAGGACGATGGTCTCCTCCTGCGACAGCGTGCGGTAGCGCTGCGCCGCGAGAAGCTCCTCCATCTCGTTCTCCTCTTCTCTGGTGAAATCGGGCGGCTTCATTTCCGCATCGGTCGAAAAGAGAGGGAGATGGATAACGGACGACGAGTGAGTGCCGTCTCCTTGACTGTTGACGATGGTGCTGCCACTAACGCATCTGGAGGCTGGGGAGAGAGAGGGTGGAGACATCACAAATGGGTGCCATTACGCTTGTTGTTCGTTTTCGAAAGCGATGGAGGAAAAGGCGGGGGTCAAACCCCCAAGAGTTGACTTCCTCGGATCACAATTGGCAGGGTGAGCCACGAACCACAAGGTCTACCAAACGCCACTGGTGGTATCTTGTTCTCTTGGTTTCCGCGCGTGTGTGTGCTCATTTGTGCGTGTTGGAGTACCACACACGGAGAAGTAATACCGGAAAGAACGTGGATGAGCCAGACAGTTGCCGCGTGTGTGTGTGTGTGTGAAAGTTGTGACAGACATCAGAATGTGCTGCTTCCGGCTCGCGCAGGTCCTATAAAGGCAAAACTAGAAGCAATAAGCACCAGAGCAAACGAAGGAATGCCAGTGGGGAAGGGCAGGAGACGTTCGCTACGGTGCTTCGATCGCTGGTTTCGAGCTCGCACGTCGCTCTAGGGAGTTGCGTGCTCAAGAATTGTGTGTGACGGAGCGAAGGGAAATGTGGGAAGGAGCCGAGAGTGTGTCATCTCCTTCACACGTCCCCAACTTTGACCACCACTTTGCCGTAGCTCTTGCCGGAGTGCAGGTACTCCACGGCCTCGCTCACCTTGTCAAGCCCCTCACGGTAGCCCTTCTCATCGACACGCACAGAGAGGCTGCCTGCAGCGTACAAGTCCAAGAGCTGTTCAAAGTACCGCGGCACCACATCGCGGAACTGTGGCAGCATGAAGCCGCTCACGGAAGCACAACGGCGAAGAACAAGGCCACTTTTGATGATTGCCTCGGTACCCTCCAAAGAGGGCTTCCTCATCCAGGAGGACCCGTCCTTGTAACCGCTGATGCTTCCAATGAAGATGACACGTCCGTGCACCGCCACATTCTGCAGCGCAAGTTGACGCAGCGTGCCACCAACGCTTTCGTAGATGATGTCAAACCCGTTTGGTGCAGCCATTGCCATTTGCCGCATCACCTCTTCTTTCGGTTTGGTGTAGTCAATGACAACGTCGCAGCCGATGCTCTTCAAGTACGTCGCCTTGTCCGGTGTGCTGCAGGTGCCGGCGACACGGCACTTGTACTGCTTCTTCAAAATTTGCACCGCGAGGCTCCCTGTGCCGCCGGCAGCAGCAGTCACTAAAGCGACATCGTTCTCTTTGGGCTTCCCCTGTTCCCCAAGAGACACAGCTGCTGTCAGCCCACTGACGTTGATGCCGAGGTAGTGCGGGTCGGGCTCTGGGATCTTTTGGCAGGTGGTCGCGGGAACCACTTGGTACTCGGAGTAACCCCCAGTGCAATACACCAGAACAAAGTCTCCCGGAGTGAACTTGGTCACGTTGGCTCCCACCTTCACGACCTGACCAAGTGATTCGAGTCCAATGTCGTAGGGCACCTCAAGCTTGGGGCCGTACCGGTTTTCAATCGCGTTGATGTCTGTCGCATTCACGCCAGCAAATATGTTTTTGACCATGACACCCTCAACGCCGATTGTGGTGGGAAAGGGCACCGACACCACCTTCGTTGCTTTCTGGAAGTCCTTGCCTTTTTCCACGACCTGGAGCTTCTTGTACGTTGTTGACATGGTTGATAGATGGGAGGTGAAGGAAAACGGTAGAGTGCCGGCAGCAATAATAATAATAGTAATGATAGAAATAGCGGTGTGCGTGTGTGCGTGTGTGTCGGTTTGGCTTGATGCCTAAATGAAACGCAAATCCTTTTGTTGAGAACACTACAATGGCGGGAAGTATGCATGGATGATTAAAAGGAGTCGGGATGGGACAAAGCACAAAGGAGTGTGCTGCTGCATTGAGCCGGCGTTGCACGAATGCGCCATATCCTCCATGCCGAGGGGTAGAGATTCGCTGTCGAGCAGTCCGGCTACGGAAACACAAAGAGGGTATCCCCCTCCCCGCTGCTTGGCCCTTTGCTGGAGCCACGCTACTGTTGCTTCAATTCTTATGTGGGCACTGTTTGCTTAGTCGATGTTGAAACAGGGCTCCTCTCTGTCTTGTGTGTGCACTTGCACCTGCGCGTCGCACGTTGCCGATGAAGTGATACACAGAGGTTTCCCGAGCCGGGCCCCCGTTGGCCACAAGTAAAGAGAGGGTGTTTGCCTCCCTACGTTGACTGATCCGATGACGTGTCGTCCACTGTCCCGGAGACTGTCTCTTCGCCGTTGCTACTCTCCTCCTCGTCGACATCGTCGTGGCCTTCTTCGTCGGATGGTTCAAAGTCATTGCTGTCCCCGTCGTAGGTGCTCCCCTCATTCTCGTCTTCGTCGGTGTAGTCCTGCCCATCACTCGCGCTCGACTCGCCAAAGGACTGGACGCTTCCCCCGTCGTCGGTCTCCTCCTCCAGTGCTGTGGCTGCTTCGCTGTCCGAGGTGCTCGTCTCCAACTCTTCGTCATCAAAGTCATCGCTCATGGACCAATCCTCGACCTCTTCCTCCTCATCGTCGCCTTCCTCATCCTCGTCGTTTTCCTCAGGGTTCCCGTGCATCGCAGGCGCCGCGAAGGCCCTTCGGTCGGGAAATGGCCCGGAGGCGGTCGAGAAAATCCGAACAGGGCAGTCACGGCTTTCTTCGAGAATGGCGGCGCAATAGCGGTCCGAGGGATCGAGAGAAAACGCTTTGAAAGTTGGCTGCACCTCCTCGGAGAAGACCACCTCGAACGAGTAGCTGTCGACTGCAGAGACAATGGAGGCCGTGACTGGGGCGACAGGCTTCGACTCGCGAAAGCTGTAGATCACTTTACCTGCCCTGTTGGTGTGGAAGCTGTTGGTCTTGCGGAAGACAGGTACCGTTTGCATAATCTGTAGTCTGCGCAGATCCCAAATCTTTTCGTCAATGATGACTTTCTGGTTGGAGGGGTGAAACGCACTGGCGAACGACTCGGTGATGCGGTCGAAGCGGAAGATGGGTCGAGTGCTGCACCGCAAGTCCCACAGAACAGCATCGTGCAGCACGAGAGTCGATGTAGCGTCGAACTGGGCAATATTATCGGTGTTGTCGCCCGACCATACGCGATCGCTGAACTGGGCCACCTGCTGCTGAGTGCCAAGGTCTGCTACAACACAAACGTGCTCCTCACTGCTGGTGATCAAAATGTTGCTGTTGTCGTGTGAGAACCGCGCGGCGCGGCAATTTGGCCATTCGCACCGCACCACCGGCAGCGAGCTACGCGGAAGTATCTTCAGATCGTACCGCTCACTAGTGACGCCGAGAAACACTTCGTCAGGTGACATCACCAGCGACGTGATCCCTTCGTTCTCAAAGACAATGTGCTGCTCGAGAAGCTTGTCCATGGTCTCCTCAGGGAACGTGTCGAAGACATAAATCGACCCATCAGAGGTGCCTGTGATGATGGCATCGCCCCCGTCGCAGAAGCAGATGCTGTCACCTTGCAGGTCCCCCTCGCTCATGATGTCGAAAATAAAGGCGGGATTGCGATAAACGAGGCAGTTCTCATTCACCGCGTACCGCAGCGAGTGCTCGCTCGTCTTGCGTCCCAGAAGTCTGTTGAAGGCGTTGCGGGTGAGATCAGGCGGCGCGGGAGGGGGGACGTAAATGTGTTTCTTTGTCAAGTCAAACAGCGGAAGTGTCTCGATGGGGTTTGGGCACCGCTCCTGCTGCTGGCGGAGGTACGAACGCACGATGCCGTCGAGCGTCTCCGACGGATCAGACACTGGTGACGCGTCTGCTGTCGAAGGGCCGTCACTTCTGTTGTGCTCGCAAAGGCCCGCCTCGTGGCGCAGGGAGCGCGCTGAGGAGTGAAGGCCTTGGGCCTCAAGATGATCGACCATTAACGAAAACAGGGACTTCTGTGTGTAGCCAATGTCAGCTTTGGCAACGATGGCCTTTCGCATCTCCATCTCGATGGGGTCCGTGGGTGGCGCACGAACTGCGTCCATCTGGTACGACTCGCCGAACGCCTGAGGCATGAGCCACTTGACGTTCTCCATAAACCGGTCTGCTGGGTCGCGTTCCGTGAGTAGCTTACGTTGTCCCATCAACGAGATGTACTCTCGTTGAGCTGGGCCATACTCCTGCAATAAATCCTGGGCAACACGGTGCACTCCGAGCGCTTCGAAGAGCTGGCTTGTGTCCCCAAAGCACCTGAGGACCATCATGAGCTGGACACCACGTGCAATCACAGGGAAAAAGTGCAGCTTCGCCGAGAGGGAGGAGTCCTTTTTAATCCTGAGCAAATCGAGCAAGATACGAACACCGTCATGTGCCCGCAGAGCGGCACAAACAGCGTTGAACGCGCTGACCTGCGAGTCATCCTTCGCGTCTGTTGGTGGGGTGGCTACTTGAACGAGAATCTGCAAAGCGCTAAGAACGCACGGCAGCAAGTGACTCTCCCGCGAAGTGTTCCCATTGTTGTACGAAGAAGCCAGGTCGCTGATGATCACTAGAAAAAGTGGGATGCCGGACTCGTTCGGTCGAGGCTCTGCAATTAGTTGCCGGATGTAAGGCACGACTGTCAGTACGCACAAGCCTTGCAGAGTGGCGGCAAGCAGCTCCCAGCGGCTCTGGATGAAGAAGAAGTTGGTGCAATGGAGAAGTATGTGATGGAGGCCGCTTTCCATCAGCTTGTGAATCGGGATGAGACGGTCTTGGGTGAGAAGCCCATATACGTTCTCGGCAGAAATGTCAGGAATGTCGTTGGAAGGAGACCACAGGAAGCCGAGGACAGACTCCACAGTGGCCGGATCGCGCGGCAAGGAGGTATACGGCGAAGCGTTTGTGATCGCAGTCGAAAGAACACGGTGTTTCCGGAAGATGACCTTGGTGGACAACATCAGGTGTGACGTGATGTACGTATTGAGACATTTCAACGCTCCGAGCTGGACTCCGGGGTTCAGAACATCAAACTGCTCCTCCGACTTCTTCACATGGGAGTCGAGAGAGTCCAGCAGGCTCGCAGCGCCGTTGCGAGTGTCAAAGAAGTGGAGCGTGTAGGGAAAGCTCAACGTGTGGTGAAGAAAGGCGCTGGCACGCGTGCGAATCTCGCTGCTGGGACTCTTCTCCCACTGGGTCAAGATAAAGTCCATCATTGGGACGAAATATCTGGAGTGGTTCCGCAAAAGCTCCTCGAATACCGAGTGCTTTGCAAGATGGGCAACGACGATGGTGCACCCCAGGATTGTGGACACACTGCCAAGATCGGTGCTGATCAGCTTTTCAATGCGGGTGAGACCAGACAGCTCCAGGAAGCGAACGCAAATCTTCTTGTGATACAGCAGTCCATTCAGCACCCACAGTACTCTGGCAACACGGTCGCGCTGGTCACGGCCGCCTTGTATCGCGGCCTGCAGCTGCGGGCTCCATTCCAACGCCTTGGTAAGCACAGTGTTGGCATCAGCTCCCCCTTCCTTCTCATCGTCTTCTGCGGTGCCCCCAGCGAGAGAGAGTGGTGGGATGGGACCGAACCGTTGTTGTTGCTGCACTTTCGCGTGTTGTTCTGCCTCCAACACAGTGGCAGCAGCGCTTGGCAGGTCAACTGTGTCTAACACGTGCAACGCCGATTCAAGGGTCTGAAACTGAAGAGACGGTAGCACAGTTTCCGGCTGTTGGCACAGCACACCGGTCACCGCAGCCGTCAACATAAACTCCACGACGCGAAGCGAGTCTTTATCCGCGTTCTTGGTTTGGGACTGTAGGTAATACTCCAGAGGGACCACTTCCAAGGACGGGAAGGTGTGTGAGTACCGGTACTGACCCTCTTCACGACCCCGTGCCGAGCGAGCATCCGCGCTCCTCACCCACCGCACGACAACCTCACCCTCTTCTGTGTAACCCATGACCTCGCCAAAGTCGCAATGGGTTCCTTGGCTCCCCTTGCTCCAGCCGGGCCCACGGGCCACTCTTTCACCGACAACGGGCACCCAGCTCTCGTTTGGTAGATCCGATGCCACACCCCAGTTACCCTCCGTGCGCTGGAATTTCCGCTGCAAGATAGGGCTACCTTCTTCGCACGCCCCAGCCCTTCGCTTTCGTCCGATTTCGTCTGGCGCTGATGGTGGTGGTTGTAGCTCCACCGGGGGAAAGGAGCCGGTGCTCGGCGGGACCGGCAGCGGTGACAATGGCAACGCCTCGTCTCGCCCATCCTCCCCCACGTTGGTAGCGGGAAGCATTTTCATGGAGGGTATGGGGTGCTGTCTCGTGGGCAGGGGTGAAGTCCCTCTGGAACGGTGTGGAGATCCGCGCCGAGACGCCGCCGCACTCCCATCTGCTGCTGTGCGAAGAGGCGACCGTTTCCCTCGGCCAGTGTTGCCAGTAACAGCATGCGGTGCGCCGTAGAGACGGTGAGTCAGATGGCGGAAGCGCTGTAGAATCACTTGGTCAGCCCTTTGAATCAGCACCTCCGTCACTGCTTGGTCATCCTGAGCAAGCATACTAAACAATAGCGAGAGGTGGATGAGTCGCTTTCGTCGGTTCTCCTCTTCCACGACTGTCTTGCACAGATCCTCCATCGCTACGGGATCCAGGAAGCTCTCACGTGAACCCTCCACCACTAGCACGCCACAGAGAGTGGCGTTCATCTGAACTCTTTCCATTCGCTGAAAGTATCTCCTCAACACCGCACGCTTCGGCTCCGGAATGGCCTCGTCTTCGTCAAACGACCTGCGTTCGTAGGACCCGTCGATGATTTCACCGAGCAGATCACAAAAGGAGGTGTTGTGGTGAATGGTGTGCGTCAACGACTCGAAAGGAGCTCGATCCTGAATGTTGAGTGTTTTGGAGTAGATCTCCCCGTAACGCTCGTTCTCGTCAAAGAGTACCTTGAGGAGTCGGCCCCACAAGAAATGGTACAGGTCAAGGAGCTTTGACATCCACTCCGCTTCCTGTGTCAGGTCGGGCCATTCGCCGTTGCCAGCGCCAGATCCTTCCACCTCGCTGCAATTGTCTATTCTCTCCTTGCTGCTTTTGATGTGCGAAGATGTCCTCAGAATCCGTCTCATGAGGTCCTTTATCAACGACCCAAAAGGACTAGACAAGATGGCATGATCATCGTCGACTTCGCTCCAGTCACTGTCATCGTTCATCGGATCGGATCGGAAAAGGGTGAAAGGACTCTCCCCGTCCACCTCGGGAAACGACATAGCACACAAGGAAAGGAATGACGGGTGGTGTGTATCAACAATCGCGCGTATACGCGTGCGAGATGGGGCCACCAAGCAACCGCACGAGCGTCGACAAAGGCCAAAAGTCTTTGAAGGGGTGGGGTTTGATCTGGTGCTCCGCTGACTCTTCAAACAGAAAGAAGGAATCCAGAGAGTGGGGAGAGGAGGAACTCGGGATCTACCGTGCTTGTTGAGGACACCAGGGGCAGGACTCCCAGTGCATCGAGGTGGCTACGCCGCTGGGTGACGGCTTCCGGCGCGAGCTAGCACAAAGACTTCTTGTCAGCAAGCACCAGCTGATTTTTGGTGACAGTACTTCTCGTTTCTGTTTCGGGTGCTGTGACGAGAGAACACACTTTCAACGGGACACACAAAGAGGAACGCGGTCTTGGAACGGTAACGCTGACTCGCCAGTCTGGCAACATCCCCATCGAGGTTCGACGATTAAAGGATAGCGACACTTGCAGCTGACAGTCCTAACTATTGCCATACACGTAGAACGGAGCCTCCTCGTTCCAGTCAGCAGAAAAATATGAAAGAGAGAGGAGTTGCAGTTTACTGTGCTCGAGGAGTTTAGCGTTGAGCTTGCGTGATGTGATGACACAGGCGATAGAGGGAACAGAATCGATAACTTTGGTCAGGTCATTCATTAGCTCATCATCAAACATCCAAGAGTGGGTGAAGACAACGTTAACCCCTGCATCCGACAACGTCTTCGTAGAATCCACGAGGTCTTCTTTGAACCATAGCGCCTCCTTGTTCTTGAAGATCTCGGGATACAGCCGGTTGGCTTTCTCGCTCGCCTCCTTGGCAGCGCGAACTCGCGAAGGAATAATATCGATCCCAACAGTCTTTTGGCAGTTCGTCTCAGCCAGTACTTGCATGCAGACGTTGCCCACCCCGCTTCCGATGTCGCAGAATACCACGTTCTTCTCCAGCTCACTAGCAGAGCTCTCTGACTTCTGGAACAAGGATGAAGAAAACGCCTTCCGGATCGCAGGTATGATCGCGCTAGACCACATACGTCGCACCCCGTCGATATCAACAGTGCCGATCTGTGCAAAAACATGTGGTTCGACGGTAATCTGCTCCTCGCCAATGTCTAGCTGTCCACGATCCTCATACTCTTTGCTCAAGTGGGAGTAGAGTACCTTCTCCATCTCCCTGTAGTTGGGTGGTGGCGCAGTAATGCCGAAAGGAGCGTAGCTTGCCTTCACAGAATGCTGCCTCAGCTTGTTCACATATGTGACAGCGAGCCCGACCGAAATACCACCACCCAGACCCATCATCACGAGACGAAACGCCCTCGGTGAGAGAATCAGGTTCAGACCAATCACCGCGCCGGCTGCCGCGCCAAGGAAGAGGACAACTCGCGACGACATGAGCGTGTCCTCTGAACAACAAAGGGAAGAATGCTGCTAACCTACGAGCGCCAAAGCAAAGGACGAAAAGAGAAGTACACGAGCAATATGACATACCAGTCTCAAGGGGCGGCCTGTTGTCCTCTTCCACGCGCTTGCTCGCGGATCCCCCTTTCCAACCCAGATGACAAACCGCCGGCCGTTGGCACCATCCCCATCCGCCTCTCTCGCGGACCGTCCCCCCCCCCCCCCCCCATCACCACCACCACCACCACGCCGACGAAATCACAACAACCTCGCGACACGGCTCAGGAATCCACCCCTCACCAACTCCACGCCCGCGCGGCACCGGTTCCCCTTTCTCAGCATTGTTGTCCCAACCGCCATCCCCTTCCCTCGCCCGCCCGTCCCCAGCCAAAAGGAAAGCTGTCATATCACCACCATTTCCGCACACGCCAAAGTGGCCAGCGGCTTGCCAAGGTACTGGCCGGCGGAGGACCTGCTCCCCGCGCTGCCAAGTGGCAACCGCGTCGTTCTCCTTCTTGTCTTCCTTCCCCGACCCCGGTCCGCGACGACGCGCCACGAATCGGCACCAGAGTACATCAAAATGGTGAGCCCACGGGGGTGTCGTCGCGAGCGTGTGTTTCGGGAAGGCGGGCAGGGCCACGGTCTTTGGGCGGAAACCCCGACATCGACCCGGCCACCGACGCTTGCCGCGAGGAACGGGGCACACGCTGGCCACCAGCCCGCATCGGCGACACCAATTGACACACCAGGGGGACATCCCACCGCGACCGAGCAGGCCACCGCCCAGCGGGCCGCGCCGAGAGGAGCCTGTCTCGAAGAATGCCCGGCCGCCTTCTGGCAGTTCGGCTTTGCGGCATGGCCGCCCCATGTGCCCGCGCGCCGCCCACCGCGCGCTCCCGTTCACAACATCGAGAACGCGTTTTCTTAGATGGGGGGTCCCCTTCCCCGCTGCGCGGCCGGGCGCTGGTGCGAGACCGCCTCTCACCTCTGCTTTTTTGGGGCGCCGCCCTCTTCGTTTTCGCGGGAATGGGGCGGCAAGGACACACACACACCGCCCCCGC